>VXAY01002641.1:837038-996542 GCA_013399855.1 Oxyruncus cristatus
CGCTCGGGGTGTGCGGCGCGGCTGAGGTGAGCGGGGGTCCGGGCTCCTCTCCGGGGCGGAGCGGGCGGGGTTACGGTCACTTTCGTGCGGGCACTCCCGGGAGCGAGCGCTCGGTAACGCTTTGTGGTGGTTGTTGGCACCGAAAACGGCAGAACGCGGGTTCCGTTGAATCCCGGTGAAGGGATGAACGTCCCGCGGAGGGAGCCGGACCTCTCAGCGCTGCTGGGGGCCGAGGGGGACCTGCGACCCTGGGGGGACGGGCGCCTGCAGTTTTTTGGGTGTTGTGTCAAGTTATGTCTTATAGTGGCAAGTCACTGCTGCAGAATAACACACCTCATCAAGTGTGGCAAAGGTGAAGGTGTGTTGTCCCTGCTCCTTCTGCTTCTGATTTGAGTGCGGCATCCAGTACTCTTTACACTTGCTGGTAAAGATACTTAGTGTCTCTTGCTTACGTAGGGGTTTCATTCCCAGGGAACGAGCATCTTCAGGTGTCAGATTTACTTGTGTTGGGAATGGTTGTTGGTGAAACAAGAAGTATGTGAACTACTGATGTTCCAAATACACTGAAGTCATTGAGATCCTGTTGTCACTAATGTAAACCTTGCTGAGTAGGCAAATGTGAGTGATTTGGGGGTGGAAGGCTTTGGAGGTTGACTGCTTGAGAATTAAATTCTCTGCTGAACTGGAAATGAAAGAACTTTGTCTTCCTCCCCCAAGGGCAGTAATGTGCATTATTCTCCTAGGTGAGGATCACCAAGCAGAACTAAGTGTGTGTGGGTGGGAAGCACTGGTCCAAGTCCTTTCTGGTTACTGGGTGAACTGTGTGTGTTGCCTAAGCTGCAGAGAGGGCTACAAACAGGAAGGAGGAGAGGGAACATTTTCAGAGGTAGTTGCTGGAAGCACTTGCAGCTTAAGTTAGAAGACTTTTGTGTTCTTTAGTGATCTGAAGGATTTAATGGAAATACAGGGAGTTCACAATGGAAATATACTCTAATGCTCTTGAAGTGTCTGAGAAAAACTGCTGACAGGCTTGATACCTTTGGGTTTATGCTGTATTGGAGCATTAAGGATTGAGCTTGGAGAACCTCTTGATTTATCCTAGATTAATCATCTAGCGAATCACAGGTTTGTGTTGTGCCTGCTAGGGCTGATAAAACCCAAAGCAGTGCAGTTCATAATACATCAGCTCATACTCAAGGACAGAAGAAAGTTCCCCAGGAGCATTTTAACCTTACTGTGTATTTGATCTAGGATGTGACTCTCCTGCAGAGGTGGCGACAGGTCAAATGAGCTGCTCAAAAATTAAAAGGAAGAGAAAGGCCATGAGATGATAATAGCTGTTCTTTGATACTTGATTTAAAAATGTTCCATGCTGTTGCATGTTAGGGAACTATATGGCTGGGGTTTAAACCACTCTTAGTAGGCAAGAGTTAATTTGCTTAAGTTTGATTAGTCTGACCTTGGCAGCTGCAGTCTTGACAAGTACTTGGGGCAGAAGAAGGTGAGGCTTCAATTAGTCTTTAGCTGTCAGGAAGCACCTGGCTACAATAGAAACCTGGAACACTTAAAAAAAGAAAAGGGTATTAGTACCAGTTGGAGTTGCATGACTGTAGGACATATGTAAGTATCTACATGCTTACATGTAAAAGACAAGCAACTTGAGGAATCTTGCCATATCTGAGCAGGTCACTCTCTTGTGCCTAAAATGTTCACGCGAGGCTGAGATCAAGTCTGGTTAGTGAGATTGTCAGTGTTAAGAGTAACACTAACTTGATGGACATCATCAGAATATAATGCCAGCTCTTATAAACTTGTTTGCTCTTCACAAATGAGCAAAAGCTGGGGCAGGTATGAATATTTCCACAGAGGTGGTTTGGTTAGGCAATGTCTCTAAAGAAGAGTAGAGAGTTGCTTACAAGAACTGAAGTCCAAGTTGAATGTTGTTACCTGACTTTGCAGATGAAGTTCTGTCCAGGATGCTGAAGTGCTGCAGCTTTTTGCAGGAGCAAGATTCTATATGGCCTTTATAAGGCATAGATGCTGGATGGTACAGAAAGAAAAGTCTCTCATGAAAAGGAAGAAATCTTCTATGCCTGGTGTAATTTAAGTGCTTTCAGTGGACTAGATGTCTAAGCCCTGAAACTAACACCTGAGTGTCTTCTACTGTTATGTTAGGTGGAAAGAGCAGTTTGAGCTTTATATGTTTCATGAAACAACTTCAAAGCTTTACTTTCAAAAATGCTTTGCAGCTGATCTTGCTTCAGCTGGTGCTGCAGATGACTTTAAACTTGGATAAAGCTTTTGTGTTATCTTTGTTGATCATTTCCATTTGATACAAAGTGTTTTTCTAAAGTAACTAACTTGCCAAAAAACAATGACAACTAAATTTTTTTCTGCTTGCACCAATAGAGAAGCTGTGTATCATGTCAGGTGAAAGGCTTGCTGATGATCATTAGTACATAGAATTACTTCCTTCTAATTTGTCTGTTTGAATAGACAGAAAAACAGAGCCTAGGAATGTGCCTAGGAAGTATAAGCAGAAAGTCTGACTTGTCTTTTCCTTTTTATATTCTACCTTTGAACAGTTTCTTTGGAGAAGAAAAGCCTTAAGATGGCAGGCAAAGGAAGTAACACAGCAGACCGCATGTCATGCAGTGTACTGAACTGGGAGCAGGTCAGCCGTCTGCATGAGGTTCTTACGGAGGTGGTTCCAATCCATGGACGAGGTAACTTCCCAACACTGAAGATAACTCTGAAGGATATTGTTCAGACAGTTCGGAGTAGGCTGAGTGAAGCAGGCATTGTGGTACATGATGCCCGTCTGAATGGCTCTGCAGCTGGCCATGTCCTGGTCAAGGATAATGGGCTGGGATGCAAAGACCTGGATCTCATTTTTCAAGTTTCTCTTCCAAGTGAGGCAGAGTTTCAGTTAGTTCGAGATGTGGTCTTGCGATCTCTCTTGAATTTCTTGCCAGAAGGAGTAAGCAAGCTAAAAATCAGTCCCATAACACTGAAGGAAGCCTACATCCAGAAGCTAGTGAAAGTGTACACGGGGACTGACCGTTGGAGCTTGATATCACTTTCCAACAAGCATGGCAGAAATGTGGAGCTAAAGTTTGTAGACTGTATAAGACGGCAGTTTGAGTTCAGTGTGGACTCATTCCAAATCATATTGGACTCCCTGCTCTTTTACTATGACTACTCCGAAACCCCCATGTCAGAGCACTTCCACCCGACTGTGATTGGGGAGAGCATGTATGGAGACTTTGAAGCAGCTTTTGACCACCTCCAGAACAAACTGATAGCTACCAAAAATCCTGAAGAGATCCGAGGTGGTGGGCTTCTGAAGTACAGTAACCTCTTAGTACGAGACTTCAAGCCCATGGATAAGGATGAGATCAAAACCTTAGAGCGCTACATGTGCTCCCGGTTCTTCATAGACTTCCCAGACATCCTGGACCAGCAGCGCAAGCTAGAGACCTACCTCCAGAACCACTTCTCCAAAGAAGAGAGGAGCAAATATGACTACCTCATGATTCTGCGCAGGGTGGTGAATGAGAGCACAGTCTGTCTCATGGGACACGAGCGAAGGCAGACTCTCAACTTGATTTCTCTGCTGGCACTCAAAGTGCTGGCAGAACAAAATGCCATCCCTAATGCCACTAATGTTACCTGTTACTACCAGCCAGCACCTTATGTTAGTGATGTAAACTTCAGCAACTACTACCTTGCAAGTGCTCCTGTGCTGTACAGCCAGTCCTACCCCACTTGGTTGCCTTGCAATTGATGGCTTCACTTGAGTGTTCCTAAATGGAGGCTACTGAATGCCAAGATGCTGAGTGTGTATATATAGATAAGTAACAACTGCCAGTTGGATGTTTTCTAATGGAAGCATGACTGCATTGAACTGTCCACCTCTGGTGTGCAGTGGGATTATGCAACCAGATGACCTGCTATGAACCTTTCAGTGTATCTCTACAAATGCCAAGAAGCCTTGTTACCTCTTCACTGGAAGAAGAGCACCAGCAGCCAAACATTAAGAGGAATTGTTAAGAAACTTTGTACTAGTTCTGGAAGTGGGTATTAAGATGTGATTTAAGTGGAGTACCCAGTAAACTGGGTTAGTTAATAGACTGTAAAATCCCTTGTGCAGAAGCTGCACCTAGAGTAGCAGCAAAACTCTGCTTTCTGTTGCATAACCTCGTTATTCTTCCTCAGTTCAAGTTCTGGCTGAACTTCTATTGAACTAATAGACTAAACTAAAAGAATGAGTGCATGTCATGCTTGGGTTTCTTTTGCTTTCTGGCAGTGTAGAGGTGGTAACAGTATGGGTACTGTCTTGTAGAGGGCCTAAATATTTTTCCTGTATTGCCTACAGATATGTGGTCCTGTGTTAAGCTGAAGACTAATTTATTGGAAACTGAAGATGGATTCCTAAGTCTATCTCTGAAGCATAAGCTGGCTAAATTTTTGAGTACAAAAATCTGGGAGGTGGCATCTCTAAACACGTACCAAAACACAATCTAAAACTTGGTAATGCAAAAAGTCCTTGAAATTCTGAATTGAAGCTTTAAATACAGTTGAAACCACAGTTTGAATATTTATGATGGAAAAATACTTTTGAGTCCAGAATCAAGCTAAAGCCTTTCTGACTGTATCCTTCAAAACAATTTTTAGCACAGTTGGAAAGTAACACAGCTCTTATACTGAGTTTGGCCCAATTTTCTTCTTTACAGAAACTAAAAAACCCACCCAAAACCCCCCAAACAACAACAAAAAAACAAGAACAAAAAAACCCCCACAAACCAAAACCTCAAAAAAACCAACCAAAACAAAACCTAGCAAAAAACCACCCCAACCCAAAAACACTGTGAGCCGCAGGATTATGTGCATTCCTGCCACAGTACAAATTCCAAAAGTGCCTCCTAAAATGAATTTCTTTCTGTACAACTTCAGGCAGGTCCTGAAGGCTTGTCTTTCTGTCACCACTTGAAGTTTATCACTATCACCTGGTCACTGCATGAGATGGTGTTTTGAGCAGTTAGAGTAAAATTTTTCCTTTTTGCTGGGCTTAACCCTCACTTGAAGAGATGTATAAACCCTAAGTAGAGCTCTCCACAGAAGCGGTATGTGTTGAAAGTCTGGGCCTGTTTTCAGAGTAGCCTCTGGAAGAGTATGCACTCCTTTGGAGGGGTAGGGAGCTGACCTTCCTGAAGGGTATGTGCTGAACTTGCTGCTTTGAGACTCCTGTGCTTTATAAAGCAGCTAAACATTCCCCAGTTATTTATATGGTGGTGTTAGAAACTGGTATATTAACTGGATGATTTTCACTGAATTACAATAGTAAAGTTCATACAGCAAATTATCTTGAGTTTCTTTTGCTTAACCAGAGAGGTAGACTGGAAAGCCAAATCTTAGAGCTATTAACTGGTGCAATGTTCAAGAATGCTTGATTGCTGCATCTTTATTACCTCTAGCTGTTTCTGCAAGCTTGTGAGACCAAAGTGCCTGATCAAACAAATTATTTAAGCTTAAAAGGTAAAGCAGAAAACAGCACCAACATTGGATTGTTGTTCAAGGTGGAAACAGCAGCAGTGCAGCACTTAAATGGCTGTAAAAACTGCTTGTTCCTCATAGGACCAAAAGCTTCTAGTTACATGGCAAGTTCTCTCACTTTTCATAACTACTTCATAAACACTGCCTCAATAGTGCAGTGAGGCTACTCTTACGTTCAGACTTTCACTTAGCTTGGGAAGGCAGGGAAGGATGCAATCTACAAAGCAGACTATATGTAGCCAAGCAGGCTTTAGCTTAATTTTTTTGAATGGTTTTGTAAGCAACTTCAGTAGCAAATATACAAGTAACTTGGTGAATTATGTTGTGGTCTCTTTCATTAAAGGTTTCCCCATTAGTCAGCCAAAGTAGCTAAACTTGAAAATGAATCCAGGCTTGGACTTGGTGTAGCTTGCAAACAAGGTATCTCTCACCCAAGACTTTGACTTTTTAAAAACTGACATGATGCCGGTGTTGTCACGTGTGTTAAACTTGGTGCAAGCTTACTGCTGGAATGCAATCCTAGCAAGAATAACTTCTGCATGCAAAGCAATACTTGGTCTAGTATAGAGTGTCACTAGAAAGAAGATTTAAGGGTTTGTAATTGCTGCCATCTCTTGTGTAGATATTTTTAAAGCCAGCCTATGCTATAGCCATTGCAGAAATAAATCATTGCCTAGAACGCTGTTTGATTTGCATATCAGATAACTTAGGCTCAGGCATCTATCTTGTGTGATCTTGTGGCTGATCTTTAGAAACTGTTTCTGTGCATCAGCTCATGTGGAAGGAGTGGTGAGATGCTCAGGAGGAGTCCTCCCAAGCTGGAAACACAGACTTATGCTTTATGGGTCTTTGAAGGCCTTGGGTGCTGAACATCAGGCCAGGTCCATCTCCTAGAAAATCAAATGCTATAAAAAGGCTGGAATGGATTCCTAGTGAGATAGAGCTATGGAGAAGTTAAGCTTCCTGCCACTGTGCTTTTGGTAATGTAACTTGATGCCGAGGCTTGTAAGGAAGCTTCACATTGAGTGGCTGCTCTCTGAACAGCTGACTGCCTGGGCTTGAGCTTTGCAGAACCTCTGTGCTCCCTGTCTGTTTCTTAAGATGCTCTGGCACATTAGAAATACCAGTGCCTGGCTGTTAGATATTAAGCTCTTGAGTAGTTAAATTGTATCCTGAAGCTGCACACTACCTATTGCGTTGGCCCTAGAGTACAAAGGATTGCTGGCACACTCACTGCCTTCAAAATAATCCTGGCTTGGCCGGTAATGCTGGTGTACTCAGTAGCTCTTCATCATTGTGTTGCAAACAGTCTCCCCCTTTCTGTTTCAGGTTGTCCCAGTGGCTTGATGGTGCATGTGGCAGTGGCTTAGTTTGCTGTGCGTTAGCTGGTTCAGGTTCATGTTTATGGTGACCCATGTAGCAAGGGTAACTTTACAATGAGCACTAGGTAAATGATGACCTCAGTCATGACAGTCTAGGCTGCCTGCTTGATTCAGTCACCCTTCAGCACTCAATGACACCTCTGCAAACCTGTTCTAACCTCCTTTGCCCCCTTGTGCCTCAAGTGGAGGTTAGAGAAAGACTACTATACTTCAGACTTTTACCTTGATACATTCCCCCTGGGCACTGGCATTAAAGCAAAGCTGCAGTAACACTGGACTGCAAGTCTTGTATCAGTGTATCATTCCTCAGGACCAGGCTTCGAAACTAGACTGTGGTGTAAAATAGCTGTTTTTCTTTGGATAGCTTATAAGCACTGCTGGACAAAGCCAGTTTGAGGTTAAGCATCTGTTGTCAGCACTTGTTGCCAAGTTGCCTTTGACTTGCAGTTTATTGGTGTGACTTCTTCACTGTAAGATAGGCTTTTTTATTTTATAGAGATGCTATCAAGGAGATCAAGTAGACGACTGGATCTTAGTCACTTTGGTAAGATCCCTGTGCTGATCCATGGTCACTCTGACAAGTTGTAAGGTAAAGCATACTTAATGCCCCCTCAGCTCAAGATTTAGTTGTTCCTGTGTTTGTACTCAGCTAGTTGAGTCAATCACTAAGCTGGAGGTTGAAGACTACTGCTTGCTTCTGAAGAACCATTTTTCAAAGGATCCTTGTGCTTTAACATTAATCATCTCTTCTGCAAAGCAGTAGGTAGTATTTAAATCTAGTCCAAATACCTGAAGCTTTTATTGAAACTGAAAACACATTTTTTGGACTTGAGTTCTGAGGTTAAGCATTTGGTATGCTTTGTGCCTAGGCTTTGTGGATTTCTGATTGTTCGAATAACCATTGATGTCTGTACTGATCTCTGCTTATCACTACACAAATAGTTGAGAAAAGGCCTTTTAGAAGAGAACCTGGGCAAATTGCTTTAATTTTAAGATGTCAGTGTACTGATGGTACTGGTTTCCTATTCCTCTCACTCAACTCAGTCAGGATGCCATAATTGTTAGGCACAGGAATAAGCAGCAAATTGACCACAGTCACTGGCAGCCTGGTCTAATTTGGGTGTTAGCAGAGACAAATGAGTAGTAAAACTTCTAGCCTTTGCATCTAAATCTTACTCAATATGGTTAAATGTACTTCATATATGTTCTTTAATTTCAGTGAAACTAGAGATAAGGTGAGATGCTGGATCATAGCTGTAGAAGCCTTGGGAATGGTTGGAGCATCTGGTTTTTCTCACTTGTATTGGAAGAGACTGCCACTCACTGAAGTGTCTGGATTGGGTTGTCTCTCCAACTAAAAATGCACTTTCTGTTGAAATTTAGAAGGTCTTTTTCCTATGTTTTTCTTATATTATTTTTTACTATTAAAAGAAGTCAGCTCTTGGAAAATCTGTCTCATATCTCTTTGGAAGAAGTGAGTATTTTTTTTTTTTTTTCTTTTTAAGCTGGCAAAGCAAGGTATGACAAATACTTGGATAAGCCCAAATGTGAGACTGGTCACAGTAACTTTGTCTACTGTTCTGCACTGTGGTGTTCACTTGTCACTCTTGGAGATCGTTTTTTTGACCTTAATGATGCTGAAATTCTTGTGCAAATAAAATTATGCTAAACATCGCTTTCCTTGAGCAATTTTTGTATCTAAATAGTGCTGACAAAGTATTTGTAGAGCTTATTGGTCAATGTGTGTGCAGGAGCACTTGCAGGGGGAGCAGGAGTGTGGGATATACAGTAGTGCTTGCTTTAGATATTATTCAAGGTACTCTTTTTATTCATGGATACACATGTCTGCCTCAACTTCTTGAAGATTAGTCATTTAAGGAGATGTGATTAATCTTTCATGTAGATTATAATGACAGTTTCTAGAGAACCATTTTTTCCCTCTCTGACTGTTGTCTGGTCTCAAGTTGACTTTAAAACATGCTGAGGCACAAACCTAGGCCTGTTAGGTGGTGTCTGCTCTAAACTAGAGCCTGCCAGTCTGTTCTGTAATGCACTCCATTTTATATGCTGCTGCATATCTCAACTCATGAGCCAAGGAGGAGAGAAATAAAGTCAGCAACTTTTCATCAAGTTCTTTATGGGTTGAAAGTCTTAGCTTTCACTCTGTCCTAAAAGAGGATGCTACTACTAACCAATGATCAATGGGAGCTGAGCAGGTCAAAACTTAATAAAAGTTAGGATTGTGTGGCAGTCTACTTGCTGCTCCTCCTGCTCTAGAATAAATGCTCTGTAAAAATTGTACTTGCTTCTATCCCCTCCAGAGCTCAAACTTGAGCCTCTCAGCTAAATTATGCTGGAGAAGTTCCAATCTCCAGGAACTTGTAACACCTGCAGTGGAAACTTCTGTGGAGATCAGCAGATGCAGGGTGATCCCATGGAAATAATCATGCTGCTCGTGCAGTCCCTTTTCAATATCTAATTGCTTCCCTCTGAAATTAAATGCAGAACTGATAATGCAGCTGGGCAACATAAACCATCTGCTTGTCACCTGAAACTCACTTACCTCAACTCCTGTTTATCACATCATAAAAGCTTCAGAGTTATTTTGAGTACCATCCTTAAGTTTCTAGAATACCAAACTTAGCTTTGCAGGGTCAGATACCGAAACATCAAAATAGCAATGCTTAGACAAGTGGTGCTAGAGGGCTCTGCAAGTTCCACGTGGAGCTTATATAATGGTAAATATTGAGAGGAACTAAAGAAAGATGCTTTTGTTCTACTGCTGTTGCAGTGCTAGTGAAAATACAATTATAAGCATCCTGTTCTGTTGTAACTGCTGGCGTTCTGCCTTCTCCATGCTGTGCAAGATCAACTCAGTCTTGTCATGGGATGTGAGAGGCATTAGATAAATGGTATTCTAAATTATTGCCATTATTCTGACAGGTATACTTGTTTTCCTCCTTCCTTCTGTGACAGAATATGGAATATTTAATACTTTTGAAATCATAGTATCCAAAGTGACCTTACACAGACAGAGTAGTTGATCCTATGAGAGGGAAAAAAAGAAATATGTGCATTGTTGTTTATTTTAAATGTTGCTTGCTACTTATTAGTATACTTAGTTCACTGTTACACTAAATACATGAAACTGCTATTTTCAGTAATAAAATATCACTTTTATTTATCCAGCATATACCACTTGAATATGGGTGTCAAACATAGCAGTCATGTTTTGCTGCAGTAGCAGTGCTGCCATTTGTTCTGCTTCATCTCAACGAGAAAAAGAGTAGTTCAATGTCCTATAGGCAAGACTGCCCAGCTAAGGGAGTACTTAGCCTGCCAAACCCTAGTAATTTTCCTAGTAGGAAAGAATTGAGTCATACTGCTGGAAAAAGTGAGTCTTGACAAAAGCTATGTGCAAAGTGGTCACTTGAGCCTAAAGTGGTAGTTTGCCTGTATGTTAAAGAAACCTATATATTAGTAGTGTTATCCCCCTGACTTCTGGGTAGGTGATTTAGTAAATCAGCAGGAACTAGTTTCCTAGGCTGCGCTGTAAAATGCTATGCTGAGTTTTTGTCACTGGTAAGTACCTCAGGGGATAATCCATGCCACCCCCACTGCTTGGAGAATGGAGAAGTGCAAACTCTGGCAGATGTCTGGCCAAGACAGAGGATGAGGAAGCTGGCTGGTCTAATCTGTGGCAATAACCTTTGGCCATTGAGAAACTCCTGTAGAAACTCCTGCACGTTTCAGGAGACTCACAGGTCTTGACTGCACCTCAAACAAAGGGAAAATTTTCACCCTTGCAAGAGAATGGTTGAAGTGTGACATTTATTATTCACTGTCCCCATACAGCAAGGCAAGTCTTCTGAGTGTCTCAAATACATAGCATGTGAATTACACCCACAAGCTAGTCCCTTTCTGGATGCCCTTCTTGCTTCAGAATTGACTGTCCACCTGTAACTATTCCCTTCTCCACTGCCTCTCTCTTGCTTATCTGAAAAACATTCTGAAAGCTATATCTGAGTGTGCTTCCTGGAAAGTTACTCAGGCTTGCCCTAAAGATAGTAGCAATTCATTGTGTACTTGGAGAACCTGTTCTAATATTTGATTGTGGTCATTAGTGAGAAATGCGTTGGCATTTCCACATTGGCTTTCGAACTTCAGCTTTGGCCTGTGGATTGCTGCATCCTTATCAACCAGGCTGAAAAGTCCCAGACTGTCTTATGCTATCCACTAATCTCTTCGATTCCTGGATGAACTGCAGAAAATGGACACTTGAAGCTTTATATTGTATATATTGGATTCAGAGACTGGAAACATTTTCTTCTGGGACTTTGTGGTTTCTGTGTCTCATGACCCAGGACCAGTTGCAAGCCCAGTGCTGTACATACCATAGATAAAAACCAGTGCTTTTCAACCTCTTGATGTTCCTGTGTCCACACTGCCCACCATTTTTACTACAGCATTGTGGCATGCCAAAGTCAGATATTCATGGTGATTTTAAAGTCCATCTGTTGTTTTTGTTCTCTCCCTTTTGATATCAACAACATCTGTGCTCCTCGTTTCCAGGTGTGGTATTTTGCATTTGGTGGTATTAGAAAAACATCTTGTCTGAATTCTATGGGCAAATAGTTACAATGTGGATGGACAGAGTAACTCATCTTCAATTTTACTACCACATTGACTGCAGAGTTGCATAGTGCTGACAGATTTGCATTGCTCTTGCATACTGAAGGGTAAGAGGTGGTTGTGGGTGCTTTGAAACCTGCAGGTGGTTTAAAACCAGCGTCAGCATGAAGTCCACAAAGGTACTGGATGCAGGTTATTTTAGGAGCATTTATTTGTTCTGCAAATGCAGAGTAGAGACAGCAAAGAAAGCTTATTCTTTCTGTCAGTGCTTACCAGCAGTTCCTCAGTGCTTTCCCCTGCACCCCCACGTCTAAAACTCTGCGGTGACATGTGTCCCTGTGGCACGAATTTGCAACATAACTGAAGCAAAGAGCTCCATGTTTCTGCTCTTACCATCACATCTGTTAGTAATCACAGCCATCTGCCTGTCTGTTTTGCTGATCTTGTGGGGCTCCCCACATGTTGCGTAGTCCTGACTAATCACCAGGACTGATGTAGCTCTCTAGACTTCATGAGTTCCCTTCCACTTTCTCCTCCTGGGCAGCTTTTCTTAAGATTGTGAGAAAATAAGTTGTTTTTGGGATGAGAACCTGACATTGATCCCGCTGCCCAAATTCCCTGTGACACCAATGGGGGTTTGTCAAATGCTGTGAGGGATTTGCTAACAGCCTGGCAGACACGGGTGACCCGGGCTCCTGAGTTAGGGCTGTCCTGCTGCCCAGCTGTACTGGACTGTGTTTCCTCAACCCTGTTTGATCGTTGGGAGCAACACGTGCAGATGGGCCTCAGCCTCTGGCAGCAAATTCGTGGAGTTACTCCAGAGAAATGCTGCTCGTAAAAAAAAACAAAAAAAAAAAAACAAAAAAAACCAAAACACAATGTCTGTTTTGGAGAAGAGGAAAATTTGAATGTGAAGTAATATTCCAGCTAAGGATGTGCATGCCTTAATCTGGTGGTTAGCCTTCTTCCTTGCCGCACTTCTCTGGTAGAAGGAGGGTTCCTATTTACTACCATTTCCTGGACCAAAAAAATTAGCCCTGAAGAGGGGAAGAAGCACATTTTGGTAACAGGCAGACTTGCTAGCAGGACCAGGAATAGATATTTTGGAAGCCCTGCCTATTAATGGGATGAGAAGGGAAAGGGGGGCTGGATGGTACTGGGAGATTTCTGAAGTAAAATGGGAAGATGCAGGTGTTTAAAAAAAACCACACAGATGAAGTGGGGAACCACAGTTTTGATGTAGAGGTGTTCCATCTTCTTACAGGCAGGTCTGACTTAAAACTGCAGCAGCACACCAGCAGAACTTGAGGGGGGCTGTGTCATGCCCACATTTATGATGTTGTGCACGTATAATTTGTAACTTCTTGAAATACTCAATTCAAATATAAAATCAGGGTGGTAAACGTGCACTTCTGTTACTGTGTGTTACATGTGGCTCTCCTCAGATGTTATGGTGTGAACTATGGCCTTCAGAATTCTCAGCCAGATTTTTGTTGTCTGGTTAGAAATAAAAGATTGCTGCGTGGGTATAATTGCAACTATGGTTAGGGGGTTTAGTTGACCAGAACCTGAATGTTTGTTTTCATTGAAGTACCAGGCAAAACCATGCATTTAGTTGAAAAAATTCTTTCATAAATAGAAGTTCTTTAACTAGCAATGTGATATTTGACAGAAGTGTCTTGCCTTTAAGTGTAATACTGCTTGGGAAGTTATGACTTTTAATTCCCAAATGGCAGCTTTTAATTTGAAGGTGTTTATTGTCTGATTATTGATTTTACTTACTGCTAATAAGGAGTAGATGAGTAGTAAAAGGGTCTCTATTTCATGTCAGGAATCGTTTGACTCACTTGTGGTATTATAATACCAGATCATTGTCAGAGACTTTATGTCCACTACTGCCAAAATGTCCAGATCCCAGACCTCGTTGAAAAGTACTCTTACAATGCATTGTACTGGTCTATACTTGAATAAGAGAAAAACTGCAGAAAAAACAATTTAAACCTGATTTCTTGATGATGGCTGTTCTTCAGGCTGTTTCAGGCATGCTTGATCAATTGCAAACAATATTTAATTTGTAAGAGGGACCATCTCAGAGGAGGAGGTTCATTGCTATACATATTGCGTCGTAATATATCACAAATAGGCTGCAGTGTAATAGCACTGGCTCATGAAACTGTTTGAAAAAGTCTGACCTAAGTGACTGAGTTTTATACCCATTGAAGTGACGCTACTTTTAAAAATGATATCACAGGACTGAGAAACTGCGGAAAGATGTTTCAGGTTCGTATGACCAGAGCTGCCTGGAAGGTGGCAGTGCCCACTCTGCATCTTGAGGAGAGGATTTCTGCCATTTTAGAGAGGACCTGGAATGCTGCTGAGCACTGAGCAACAGCATGGGACCCTTCAATCTCCAGTCATATTCACTGTAGAATGATGTGAATTAAGCGTCAAATTAAATCTTGCCTCCAAGTCATTCACCATTTACCTCCAGCCATTCACCTCCAGGTGAATTAAGTGGCAATTCAAACCTTACCTCCAATTTAATCGGGCTCCATAGCAACCTAACATACCTTTTTAATTCTTCCAGGGTTTAATTTCCGTTTTATTTCCGTAGAAATGGATTCTTGAGAATCCAGACATGCCAGAGTGCTGGCAGACTACCTAGACTTTAACCAAATCTTCATTCTCACAGTATAGAGTGAGCAGAGAACTCAAGCACTGAGAAAACAAGGTGTAACTGCTCTATCAATGACGTAAACAAACATTTAAAGAGCCAGTTTCAATGTATAGAGGATCCTTATTACCAAAAATATTTTTAGAGGGCTAAAATCTTACTTTTGTTATGTAGTTTCCATTTTAATTTTTCTTTGGGTAAGTGCTGGTTGTAGCCTGGCTCCCAGATATTACCTGGAGATTCCTGTTGCAAGGGACAAGAACAGAAAAAAGCATGCATGACTGTTATTCAGGCTAATGTTTTCCTTCCTATGCTTCAGAGTGAAGGTAATTTTTTCTTTAAAAAATCATGGTGAAATATTGCACAGGCTCACAAGAATATTTTCCTTTCATGCAAGAGTATTTATATAAATTCTTCTCTCCAAAACGATGCATTGAAGTAAGCCTGGGGGTTTATTTTGGCCAAGGGTTCCTGACATACAGCCACCTAAAATAAGCTGCTTATGGCATTTCAGGGAGCGTTTTGTCCTGTGCCAGGGGGTTACTGTGAGACGAGCCAGCCCGTGGTGTCAGTGCCTGGCTGCAAAACCTGTCTGGTGCTTTTTTGCTTGTTGACACTTTGGCTTCGGGTTATCTGGAGTCTGAACTCAGCCTCTGATTAACCTTTACAGCATTGCTTCTTATCCCAAACTGCTAGAAATATGACAAAAATACCAGGAATTTTCTTCCAAGCCCACTGGAAGAAAATTTTTTTTCTTTGATGATGACGTGGCTCCATTCTTACAGGTTGCTTGAGTCTCCTCCTCCATTCTGTGTCCAGATGGATGTTAGCAACTTTTCCAGCCAAAGGTCTGCAGGGATCAGGGTGGAGATGTCCTCTGTAGAGAAGTCTTTGCGGTTGTCTGTCTTCCACTCTCACCTGAAGCAGAGCTTTATCAGAGAACAATTCACATCTTTTTTGAACATGTTTAGCCCTTAGCTCTTAACGATTTTTCTCCAAATATCTTTAGTCCACACTTGCGTCAAGGCATTGTCAACCGCATGGACTCCAAGTACTCCTTCATTTACAAGTGAAAATGGCTCCAAAACATTTAGAAGAAAAATGGTCAGGGCTGAGAAGGGGCTGGTGACCATACACTAGACTGGTTCAGCCAGGAGGTGTTCAAGGGTCTGGAAGCTGGTTTTGGACTATCCAAATGATAGGCTTTAGGGTATGAAATAGAGTCTTCCTGCTAGTGGTTTGGTATGTTACAGTATGTCTCTAAAAGCCTAATATCCCAACAGGAGGAAATTGTGAGGAAGGCACCCAGGAAAAAAACCCTTTGTGGAGAAAAAAACACATTTTCAAGTGGGAAGAGTTCTCTAGGAGGAATATATTAAATAGACAAAGGGCTATATTTCTAAATCAAGAGAGATGATAGTTTTAGCTAAAAGCTACTGTAATGAGCTCACCCTAAATAAATATTGCCAAGGAAAACTTCTGTTCTCGGTTTCTCATTTTAGAGAAACATGGTCTCTAGAGGTAAGAGACAAGAGAGGCAGGTACTTAAAAGCCCGTTTTAAGGCTTAGATAAGTCATCATCCTCTGATTTTTGTCTCTGCTTAATTGTCCCGATGAATGAACAGTGAATCATTCTACTTGTGCCTGCCTGCTGTGTTCTCTGGGGGAATCCCTGAGTCATTTTCTATTACTGACTTTTATACTCATCACACACCTGTGTGGCAGCTGCATGTGCCTGTTTGGGCCAGTGAGGAATGTGCCACCTCTGCCACAAGTCTTATTTTACAAATTGTATTAATTTTAGGGCAGAGAGAGTCCTGGAGGGACTCAAATTGTAAATATCCATAAGGAGGCCAGCTTGTTGAAAGCTGTGAGGGCAGTTAACAATGTATTCTTACAGAAGTATTTTTTTCCAAAACTCTTAACCTCTACACTTCCCACCCCTTGCTCTACAGGCTGCTGCAAAGTTCATCAAGGCTACCCAGTGAACTTTTTCATACTCAACCCATATTCTGAAGCAAAGTTCCCAACCATTGAGGGAATTTGTGTCAGAGTATGGGTTGAGTATGTCATCAAGTACACCAGAGGACTGGGTGGTAACAAGTCTGTACGTTAGGGTTGGAAGACGCTGATACCCATGAGCTGGTAGGGAATGGAGAAAGTCAAGCAGCAAACTCGTTTTTCAATGTTAAATTCCAATTTAGATTTTTTCCCCCTTTTTTTTTTCCCTTGGTTGGTTGATTGGGTTTTTTCCCGTGTCACTCGGCTTCCCCCAAGCAGCAGACACGTCCCTGCTGCCCGGGAGTGCCCCTCTGCCCCTCAGTGGCCCCGGAAAGCCCCCGGGAGCGGCGCGGGGCGCTCAGGACCGCGGACAGCGCCCGGACCCGCCCGGCTCTCGCCCGCCGGGCTCCCGGCGCGGACCGCCCGTCATCCCCGGGGCACCTGCCGGGGACCGGAGACGGCCCGCGGAACCTGGCGCTGTCACACGGGCGGGGCTGGGAGGTGCGTGTGCGTGCGTGTGTAGGAAGCTTGGGTGTTGTGCACATCCTTTAATTAAGAGAGTTAATTAACTCTCTTAAGAGCTTCCTCATTTGGTGGGGAAATCTCAAAGAAATGAGGCAGAGATGCTGTGGGGGTGGTCAGCCAGGGACCAAGAAGATGGGTAGGAAGTACAGCAAGCTTATTTTCCAGGAGCTCTTCCCTCCAGTCTTTCTGGACAAGCTCTTTCTTGAGCTCAGGGAAGGCACTGACCAGGCAGAAAGTGACTGAAGCTGTGTCCTTGCTAACTGAGCAAGTACCAGCTTACCGCTAATGGAAGGACTGAAGTTAGAATTGCAGAATCATTTAGGTTGGAAAAGACCTCTAAGGTCTTTTACTGTTAACTCAGCACTGCAAATCCACCCCTAAATCACGTCCCTAAGTGTCACATCTACACATTGTAGCCTACAGGTTGGAGAGATTCCCTTCAAAGCCTGTCTGCAACAGAACTTCTCCTGAGTTTTGCAGGTCATCCTCACATTCTGTTGTGATTAGAAGTATGAAGGGAAGGTGAGGCCTCATTTCCAACCTTCTCAGGGCTTTTCTTGTACCTGTCACCTGTACAAATGCTGTGCATCCACCTATTCAATGATCCTTGTGGCTTCCTTCCAGCTCAGGATATTCTATGATACTCACAACTATGGCACATGTATAGCAGTCCCTCAGCCACAAATGGTTAATACAATTTTGTGTAATCCTTTCAATGTGAGAGTCTTGTAAGGACTTTGCTTGTTTGTGCTTTTGGAGGAAGAAGCAAAAAAATCCATGCAAGGCCATGCTGCAGGAAACACTGCTTCACAGGAAGTGTGGAGGAGAGCCTCAATGGACATAGAATAGTAAGATGCAAAAAAAGTGACTTTACTGTGTGACTATTTCAATTTTCTCCTCTTTCCTTCTCTTTTTAGGTCTCTGACAAATAAAAACAGGATTGCTTTCTTCTCTCATGTTGAAAGGCAAAGTCTCAAGGCGAATCCTCTTTAGTAGGCAGCTGCACAGAAAAGATAACTCAGGTCTTGGACTGTAATAGAACAAATATGACAGTAAGAGCTTTCCTACCTCAGCTCCCACCCTACACTTGGTGTATGCTGATCAAAACCCATTAGGAAATTGTTTCCAGCCAGCTGAGAACCCTTAAAAGGCAACACTTACCTGGGTGTTGGTTTTGAATAGCAGGTTCCCCCTTCCTCTGTGTTACAGTGTGAGCTCCCTGCCCTGTTTCAGTCTGCCTGCTCTCTGGGGCCAGAGACCACATTATTGGCTTGTACCACTATTTGGAAAGTACTTCAATATGTAACTTATAATCCCTTTGACTTGTGGTAGAAAAAAATGGGTAGGCCGTGCTGTATGGGTTGCCATGTAGATGTTTGTATGGAAAAGTGCAATACCAGTGTGTGAAAGACAGATAATATCATAAGGGAGAAGTGTAACTAAGGATAGAGAGGTTAGAACTAGATCAGCCTGACCGGGGAAATAAGTCAGTGGAAGAAAGGAGCTGGATACACAGATACCTTTTCTTGGTCTGCCTGTAAAAGCCCTGACTGGTATGTGCCCTACTTTGCTAGCCAAAGGGGACTCTGCTACCTCCTTCCAGTGTGACCCCTCTGGCTGGGGAGAAAAAGGGTGAGGCGTTTGGAGGTTGGCTTGAAAGCCTCAATTGTTTTGAGTGATCTTTGACTCACAGGAGAATTAAAGGCCCCTTCAATGGTAGAAAAATAGATGGAGAGGAAAAGCTGCCATGGGGTGGGATTGAAAGGAAGAAGGATCGTGCCGTGGAACAGCGCTCTCCAGGCTGGCAGGTCTCCTAGAGTGGAAAAGTCACTGTTATCACCCTCAGGAACAGGAAGGTGCTGCTGATGGGGGACAACAGAGCATTCAGGAGCCCATCCACCCAGGGTGGCCTGGGGCTTAGTGGCCATCCTTTGTTCTCCCTCCTCTCCCACAGACTCCAACCCTTACAGCCTCTCTTGTTCCCTCCCCATTCACCCCAATAGCCTCTCCTTCACACCCCTTTGCAGGGGCTGCTCTGCAGCTATACTGGTTTTATCCCCATCCTCTCCCTCTTAAAATGCAGAGGCCCTGTGGCATCTGTCCTGTCTTTTCTTGGGGGGTGCTCTGCCCTGCAGGACAAGGGGCAGGACCCACCATCTCTGGGCTCTTCTTGCCATGAGGCTTGGAGGGGTCAAATTGATGCCTGTGCCCAGCCTGGGCTGTCAACAGCTCCTCTCCAGTTTTGCGTGTGCACTGGGATGTTGGTGGCACAGAGGGCCCGGGGACAGCATTTCCACCCTCTCCAGGAATCCGTGTCCCTGTGGTGGAGGGAGGGGACCCCAGCCAGCTGTGAGTGCTCCCTGGCAGCCAGAGGGTGGCACATTGTGTACATGAGTGTGTGAACTCAGTCAAACTTCACAAACAATGATAAGAATGGAGCCAGGACATAATCAGTGCTCAAATATAGCAACTCAAGGTTTCCTGAGAGAGAGACAAGTGAAACAGTGAGGCAGAGCAGGTGTCACAGACCCTGTGGCTTTCACTTCCCCTTACCTTGGCTTCTCAGCAGTGAAGTTGGTCCTGGCCACAGGGCCCAATTTAGTCTACAGGAAGCAAAACAGCCCATCACTGGCAGCCTTGTTGCTATGCAGGACAGGAGTCTTACATGCCCTGCATGGTGGCATGTCCAATGCCATGCAAGTCCCTCACCTCTGGTGGAGCCCCCATCTCCTCCCCAGCTCCCCTGCTACCTCTGCTGCTGCTACAAAACCAGCCAAGCGTGATCCCAACTGGCAGTTCGGAGCAGCCTTGCAGTTGGCTTATGAACCAAGAGTTAAGGTGCTGTGCCCCTCTTCTTGGCCTCTCTGACAGGTCTGGCCACAGCTTTCACATGGTGGAGAGACTGCCTTGGTGAAGCATGACATGGGCCAAGGTGGCTCCAGTTTCTCTCAGTCCCTAGAAGATGCTACGGGGAGGATTGCAGTGCCCAGCAGCCTCCTCCTCAGTCCTGCAATGAGACGTGTGCTGTTCCAGCTCTCCCTGGGGAGAACATCCATACTAAGGCAAAGTGAAGCAAAGAAATGTCTCCCCTGCCCGGCGCATTTTGGCTTTCTGAGATAACACAGGGCTAACACGGGGTTATGCTGATAAATTGCTGCTCCTATAAGCCTGCAGGGAGCTGCTCTAAGACTTGATCTTGTGCATCCTGCCTGTGCCAGACATGGCTCTGCATGAGGAGAGCCATGTGTAGCTCTCTGTAGGTTTGGGAGGAGGTACCTGTATGTTGGACATGGCCTGAGAAAATGGGAAGGGAGAACTCTGAACCTGAGGCCAGATGTAGAACTTTCCTAGGGCTGAATCTGGCAAAAACCAGCTTGTGCTCAAGTAGGGACCACCAGAACATCAGCAGTCCTTGGGAGCTGTCAGTGTCCTGTGAAGCACATGCCTCTCCTGATCTGCTTCATCATCTGGGTTGGCTGCTTTTGACCCTGGGTAGTGGTACAGCAGGGCTTATGGCTGGAAACAGCTCATCTCACCCTGCCCTTTTCTGACTCAAAACAACATCTCTACAAGAGGACACAGCAGCTAAAATAAGATGAAGTCAGAGATTCAGGTGCACTTGCCTGCATGAAAGCTTTCATTGCATTCCAGGTGTCAATAATGTACTTAACGGGAGAGGGGAAAAGGGAGAGAGAAACCAGCTGCAAACTCCTGCCCGTGCATGGTGGCTTAGACTCCTGCCTAAAGCCTAAACAAGGTGTTTCCTGGGGTGTGTGAGTGAGTGGGCCCTGTAGCTAGCTCTGCAAGGTGCTTTGGTCCCCATCTTCCTCCTGCTGTCCCCTCATGCCTGTAGAGAGCATGGGAAGTGAAGCTGCCTCTCTGCACCTGAGATAAGGACTTTGTCCTGCTGCTTTCCTGTATTCCTATACCCCACAAAACAACTCCTGCCCCTGTTTTTGTGCCCTGACCTGGGCACCAGGAGCTAGATGGGGCCCATTGCCAACATGGAGCCCATAGCAGTGGGACTCTGCCCATCTCCCTCCACTGCTGTGTGTGGTGATCTGCAGCCGCAGGGTTTGACGCAGGCAGGTGGAGGAGATCTGCACGCAGGCAGCTGGCTGAGCTGGGTGAGGAAAGGTGTTGTATGATGCCTTCAAACCCCTCAGCTCTCTGGGGAGCTGGTGGGAGACTTGTGAGCAAAATGCCACACCCCAGCAAAATCCTGTATGTGCTGCAAGTGTCCCACATCCCTAGTTCACCCCAGTGATGGACTAAGACACTGTCCCTGCATCAGCTCTGGCACCTGCTGCCAGAGTGGTGTCCTGCAAGGAGGTCCATGGCTCAGGCAGCACCTGCTCCGTGCATGACTCCCTGATGGTCTGGCTGTGCTGTTTCCCAGCCCTGCGTCCACTCCTCTGTGTGCTCAGTGCTGCCTACAGCCTGCAGGACTGCTTGTGTTCATCCCCATCCCATCCTGGGGAGCCTGGGGCTGATGGGTGGCTGGGTGTTCCTGTCCACCTTGGAGGGTGTGGATGAACCTAGTTACCAGCTTAGGAAGCTTCTGAGCTGTTCATAGTCCATCCCAGTTACCCATCTGAAAAATCAGTAAGTGTGGTCCCCAGAGGTGCTTGTTTCTTTGGGAATGCAGAACAGCCCAATGCGTGGTCCTACCAAAAGATCTCTGTGATACCTGGAGGGTTTATGCTCCCATGTCTGAGTGATACAGCACAGCAGATGGAGTGAGAAACTTGCTCCCTTGGCCAATTCCTCCATTTTGGAACAGGAAGAGACTCTTTGAAGGGAAGTCAGGGCTTCCTAAGACGTTTGGCAGCTGTGGATGGCAACTGTGGAACATCTGGTGGAGTTCATGGTGCTGGCTGAGCCTCTTGACTGCTCTGCCCTAAGCTGGGTGCCAGTCCTCTGGTGTTCCTGGCCGGAGCAGCACACAGGACCCCGGGAGCTACCCCTCAGCTTTGCAGGGGAGCCAGCACTAGTGCTAAGGAGATGCTGTAACCCCACTGCTCAGTCCCTCTCTGCGAGCTCTGCAGTGCAAAATGCCTGAGAGGCAGCGATCCCTGCAAGGCAGCAGCACTCTGGAGACGAAGCAGCAGGGTCAGACTAAACACCAGCTGTGTGCCAGGTTGTTGACGTTTTGTCCTGGAGGAAAAGATCCTGAAAAGACCTTGAGAAGGCAGCGAGGCTCGGCTCCATGCCAGGATGGGACCCTTTCCCCAGCCACAGCCCTTCTGGAAAGACCCGGAGTGCGTGCATCCAGCTGCTGGCAATGCTCACTGCCCTGGCACGTGTTCCCAGGCTTGCGTGACTTGGGCGTTTATCCCAGAGAGAGGAAAAAAAATTACTGAGCTTGTGTTGTAGCTCAAGAGTCCCAGTGTAGCTCAGGATGCTGCAGAAGCTGCATCCCCAAGGAGGCAGTAACGTCATTAATCCCTCTCCTGAGTGCTGGCATCCCGGGTTTGGGCCAGGGATTTGGCTCTACTGGCATCACTCCTATGGCAGAGCCTGCTGGTTAGATCTCTGGACCAGGTGCTGCTGGCCTGGACATTTAGTACTATCAGTTAAAGTAGGCAAAAAGTAATTAAAATAAAATGATCAAGCTGCTGTGTGCTGTTCCCAGGCAGGAAGAGGTTACTACAGTTGTGAAAGCACAGCAAATGCTGGGGTGCTGAAGAGAAACTGCACGTGGTGTTTTCACAAAAGATGCATGCTCAAACCAGCCTAAACCCAAATCAACCTCATCTTTAGGCTCACTAATCACTGCCCTGCAAGCCTGGTCAAATATTCCTGCCTGTGTTTCTACCCCTTTTCCCAGTCTTGAGCCAGGGAAGAACTTCTCCCCTTGTTCCACAAGAAGCAGAACTCACTAGGCTTTGCTCCTTCTTAAACATGCGTTACAGAAACCAACAAGTAAAGTCCATATGTACTAGCAAGTAAGGTTCAAGTAACTATTTTCATAACCTCTAGGTTAAACACCACAAGGCAGAATGGCTAGAAAGAAAAAAAATCCCCCCAAGCCTATATCCGTACGCTGTGTCTGCAGACTACCTTACAAAAGACCTATTAAAAAAACCTTCAGAAGTCCAAATCACTTTGTTCTCTTTTAGTCCCTTTTTGTCTGACTCAGCTGAACACTCTGTTGGGTTTGTGAGATGGTGGCATTCAGTCTGCAGCAGGCATCCCTTGGCTGCGGTCAGTGGGTTTATGAATTTTCTAAATGTGTCTTTGCTTATCCTTTATTTTTTACCTCTGGAGATTTGCCAGGTAGGTATAAGCCCTACAGTTCTGCAGTTCTCTAAGATGGTGGGCAAGCTTTCTTGAAGTCTCAGTGCAAATTGCTGGCATAAATTAGCCCTTTTCATTCTGTCTCCAACTTGAAAACTTTTTTCTTGGAAAAGCAGCATTAAACCAGAAAGGAGAGTTGACTTTCTAGACCATCATGCTAGGGTGAGGAGGGAGGACAGTTGCTTTGTTTGGGGAATGGCTTTGGTTGTCTGTTTCTTTAGAAGCAGATAGAAACTAATTTTTTTAAATTAATTTTTATTATATTTAGGAAATTAGGTCTTGATTGTTCTCTTCTTCCTGGAAGACTTTTGACACAATTCAAGCAACAGGGAAAAACAAGAACAACTAGGAGACTCAAAAATATTTTAGTCAAAGAAACAATTCAAAACATCCATGTTTTATGTTGGTTCCTTTTAGCAGCTGTTTGTCTCCAGATGTCTGGCAATTGGTCACAAGAAGTACGTTATGTGAAAATTTAGAGTGGTCACTGCTTCAGAGAGCAATGGAGAAGTTTTCCTTCTCTGTTTATCCTTATCTGACCATCTTCCTGCACAAAACACGGGTAAGACAGGAGACCTTAGGGAAAGCAGGTTATGCAAGGGGAACACAAAACAGGATTAAAAACAAATGTAAATTAAAAAAACCCCCACAACAAACAAAACAACAAACCCAAGCCTCTTCTTGGCAAAAACCCTACAAATAAAACTCACCAGAGGCACAAATTACTGTGACCTTTTGGGGACCACAAGAGACTGTCATCCCCTGTCTTTGCCTCTGGGGAGTAATGTTGCAAAGGGCTGACTCCACGGGAAGAGCCATTTTTCTACCTGGGGAGGACACTTCAGACATGGGACTTAGTGCCATGGTCTAGTAACCACGGCAGTGTTGGATCAAGGGTTGGACTTGATGATCTCAGACGTCTTTTCCAACCTGGTTGATTCTATGATTCTATGATTCTATGATTCAGCTTAGCTGATATGGCTTGTCTCTTGGGAAAGTTTGAAACTTGCTGTGGAAAACCTTCTGCCTGTTTGACCGCTGGCTTTGCCCAGCTGAGGGGCTTTTGCAAAGTGCAAATGGAACTTTAGCTGCTAAAACTTTGTGGGGGAAAGGGAGATATCTGCATTGCTGCTCTTGGTCTTGGAAAAAAGGGGCAATTGCATTTGGGTACGACCAGGCTCAGGGTGGCCTCTATCAGCACTAACCCCCCAGAGCAGCACTGCAGTGGCAGATCCTCATCTTTTCTGTGCCTTAGCCCTGGGACTCTCCACCCCGAGGCCCAGCTGCACCAAAGCCCATCCCTGGTGGGTGCCACAGTTCTCCATGACCGGCCAGCTTAGTGATGGGGGTGCAGATGAGGGACATAATTTAGGACCTGTGTAGATTCAGACACAGTTCCCCATTCACTGTGCTGCCACTCCTGGCATGTGGTGACCTTAACTAAACAGATGGCTCTGTGATGACTTTTTTTTTTTTTTTTTCAGAATAAGAAGTCAAATATGCCTTACTTGGTTTGGAAAGTGGTAAAAATAGGATAGACGGAAGTGAACTGGATGTGACCTCTCAAAAAATTGTCTGCCATCAGGAAAGCAAATGCCAAAGGAAAAACAATAAGGTTTAAAAAATGAAATATTTAAAATGAAAAAAGAAAAATGGAAATCCCGGGAGTAACATAGTTGGAGACATCAAATAACATCTTCAAATTTTATTCTTCGGTTGAAGATGACCCTGTTCTTTCTGGCTCAGTTTCCGGGCAGTCACAAGAAGATGCCCAGGACCTGTTTGGTTGTGCTGTAGCAGCACTGCCAGCAATATGCCTGACCACACTGTGCCTGCCCACCCTGGGGCAGGTGGATATCTGTCCTGGGGCAATCAGTCTGTATGAGCCAGAACTGAGCCTGGGTTAAAAAAATACCCAGCAGTTTTTTTGGCCTGGAGAAACAGAGCACCTCACTCCCCTGACCCCCTTCCTGCATCTTCCCAAAGGGATGGAGAGACTGTCCGGGGATGTGCAGGCTCCCTGTTGCATTTCCTGATCCTTGGGGGAGCAGCTCCAACACTGCCCCCACTCTCCCTGCCAGTCCTCCCTATGTTACTCGACTGTGCATATGAAAGTAACTCGCACGTCCCAGTTTGTTATTTCTCCTAAGCAGATGAGAGGGTTGGAGGCTGATCAGAGCAGAAGAGTCTCCTGGTGAGTTCATTCTTCAAAAGCTTGTGTGGGCTGCTTCTCATTAGGGCTTGCTATAGTGCCAGGAGAATAGAATAATTCTCTCTGGATTCATGTGCACGTCCCTTTACTGCTGTCCTGGAGTGGCTACAGCTGCTCCGCTCTTGGGATTTGCCAGACATAGCAAACTCTGTGCTGTTTAGACTGCAAGGGCTGCTGGCATCTAGAGGTGGAGGGCTGGGAGCAGCATAAGGTCCCAGCTGTGCAGTGCAGCCATGGGCATGGCACTGATCTCCCCAGCAGTCCCTAGGTACAGGCACACGCTCCATTCACAGATGCCGTGATGCATCAAAGAGTGGCTGGAGAGTCCAGGGGGCTCCTAAAAAGCTTTGCTCTTCCTCACCCAAAAAGACCCAACCAGAAGCCTCCAAACCTCTAGAATTGCCTGGAGTTATCTTAAATTGTTAATTTAACAGTGATGGTTTAAAACTGGAGTGAGCTGTGCTGTGCTATGGGGTGGGGTGACCCTGGAACTGCTTGCTGCCCATGTTGTCCTCACTGCTTGCTCCACGGTTGCAATGTATTTCCTTGGGCTGGATGATGAGCATCGCAAGACCAGGCTAAGGAAGTGGCCCTCCATCCAAAAACCTTGCTGCTGGCTGCAGTGCATTTTCCCCAGGACTGTTTCTAGTTGTACTGCTTGCTGCCTCTCCGAATCATTAAAATAACTTGCATCCCTCAGCAAACACTCACATGCTTTTCCAAAATAGGTGTTGAAAAGCTGTTGCACTTTGAGCCCCTTGGAAATGGGCCACTGGAGGATGGGGCAGAAGATAGCAATGGGTTTTTCAGGGGGATAGCCCCAAAGTCTGTTTTTAGCAACTTCTAAGGTTCATTGCTAATTGTGAAACGTTTCTGCACTATTGCTTCTGTAATGACTATGTAACCAGTTTTGCTAGCTAACAATAACAGTGATGATCACAGTGCATAGACTGAGACATCTAAATGTGATGCACCAGAGGAGAATTTGACTAATTGCATCATTGGCTCCAAAGATGTCTAAAAGGGCATCTTATTCAGGACCACTGCACCTGCATGAACGCCACCATCTTCTTTGGGTCTTAGTATGTGCTGCTGGACTGAGTGTCCATCCCACACCCCTGTGCTCTGCTGTCCCAAGCTGGCACATCAGCAGGTCCCACTGATGGCTGCTACTGCACCAGTCAGGCTGCAGAACATTTCTACACATTCTGCTTCATGGTTGTCTGTTGTTGGGATTTCACATTTTATTATTATTTTTTAAAAACTCTTGGATCAGCACCTCAAAAATGCTTTGGTGTACTGCTGTAACAAAGTTCAGTGCAAAGAGATGCTCAAGAGCAAACCAAGCTACCACAACAGGACATGGAGCATTTCCCTTCAAAGTAACTACTTCGCTGGGATCTGCCAAAAGAAGCTATTCTACCATTACCATAAAATATGTTTGCTTTTTCCAAATGCTCTTGTCTAGTCTCACAAAAGAGCAGTTCTTCTGCTTAGTGCTCTCTGTCTTACGGCTCTGGCCTTAGAGGAATTCTTGTTTAATGTTATTGTTCAGACTGTGGTGCTGACGATCAGTTGGTCTCTGCTCAGTAGCCTCTCACCAAGTTCACATTTCATACTGACAGTGTGGACGAGGTTCTGGATGCATTTTAATAACAAACCAAGAGAGGCTCATGTTCCTGAAATGTTGTACTGTCCAGCCACCTTTGGAAGACCCCTCTGAAGTCTACTGGGACCAGAAAAGGAGGATTGTCTCCTTGTCTACAATGCAGAGCACTGTCAGGGAGAGTTTCAGTTCTGTCAGTTTTCTCCCCCTTGAAGACTCAAAGGCTTGGATGGGCTGGGCTGATTAGGTCTGAGGGTTTTTTCTCCACTCTTCTGTGCTTGGGTGGGCACTTGCCAGACTAGTTCAGTAACTCTCTTTTGGTATCTTCAGTTACTGGCTCATCTCTGGGCCTTGCAGCTTACTGAAGAAGTGGCCCAAAAACTTTTAGGAACTCCTTAATCCACATGAGGATGTACATGCCTTTGAGGTTACACTTAGTTTGTTATTACTGCTGGCTGCTACTGAGAAGAGCAGGTTCAAGCGCTATGGATACACCTGCCCAAACTGCACACTTTGTATCCAGTGAAGAGGATGCTAATGGATCAATGACCCAGAGAACCAGCGGAGCTCATTAATGCCACCCAGGCATGTCCTGTATTACACTATTACTACTATTAATTCAGTCAAGCAGCCACACTGCACCTTCCCTGAGCAGTTCATTTATGTTCACTAGCACTAGTCTCCAATATGCAAAGCCACCTTTGAAATGTCCTTTCTGGGCAGACAGGGTAACATCTTACTTGCCAATAAGCAAACCTGTTCAGATGATGTAAAAACGGCTTTTCCAGCCAAACTATTAGCAAGCCTAAGTGTGTCCAAGTAGTTACGACAGCCAGATGCTGCTATTAACCTCTAAACCACATGAGTCACGAGCTCCTTGTTCTGCAAACATTCTGGTGAGAATGAGAAACAGGGTTTGCAACCATCTCTTTCAAGGGTATAAGCATAGATGGACAACACTGGGCATGTTCAGTGGGACGAGCATCTAACCCCAGGGCAGGACACCTGCACACTGATGTATCCACCTGCTTTCATGCAGTATTGCTTTATGGTAGGTGTGAGTTTGTTACAGTGTCGTGCTAGAAACCAAAGAGATCCTGCAAATGTGACTCAATCCCAATTTATCCCATTGATAAAGTAGCTCTACTTAGCACTACAACCATGTTTGAAATGTCACCTCCACCCTTTCCTCAAGCAGAAGGCCAGATTACAGCCCAGTTGCACTGACCTCACAGTATCCATGTGCCAGGCAAGAACTGCAGCTTGGGTAGCAGCTCATTTTTATGGCAACCACGAAGACCCTCTCACCTCAAGTATTCCTCAAACATACCTGGGATACTTTCCTGAAGGTCCCAGGCACATAGTTTTTTTTTGAAAAGATGGACAACACAGGACACCTACTGTTCTGAGACAGGCCACATAGTCAGCCCCAGCAGAGGTGTTCAGTACATTACTCCAGGGCTTCATTAAAAGGCCAATGATTAAATAATTTTCCTCATCAACTACTTAAAAACTGCTCTTGCTTTCTGGAAAAAAAAAAAAAAGTAAAAACAATGCAGCAACAGCAAAATGATCATACTGAGCCTTTCTTCTGAGCGTTTGCCATTCATGTCAGTTCTCAGCAAGTTACAGGACCTTCCCAATGGATTGAGATCAAGCCCATCACATTTTCCCACAGTTTCCTTACTGGTTGCTCTGAAAGTCACATGTGCAGACAAGAGCTGAGCTGCAGGTACCACGCAGAGATGTGCCAGGACCACACTGACTAATACAGACACAGTGCAGAACTGCTGTGTACACTGGCTTGGGTCTCTACCCAGGAACAGTCTATGCAGACCATTTCTACAGGACATGGCTCATGCTACTCATGCCATTACTGACTTAACTGCATACAAAGCCAGATCTCATTCCCAAAAACAGTTCCACCCAGCAGCATCAGTATTGGAGGACACTTGATGCTTCAGACAGGTCTCCTTCCAGAGCACAGGGGTGGGCATTTAACAACCTTCCTTGCTACCCTCCATAAAGGAGAGGATAAACTCCTACAGTAGATGGGAAGAATGGAGGAGAAGAGGCTCTGTTACCTACACCTTCCCTGGAGCAAGGACTTCTCATAACATCTTGGTGAAGGTGTTGAGCACGCAGTAACATTTTGAGTTTTGCTGCTCTTGTGCTAACCACACAATGTAATGGCAAGCAGTCCTGCCACATCTGGATGAGGAATGTGGTTTTCAAGGGAAGCACAGCTGAGAAAGGCTTCAAACAGGATTTGATTAGCCGATTAAAAGCAGATGCTGTGCTGGCAGACAGGCTGCTGTGGATCATCTGATACAATCCCCTTCCCCTCGTTTTTGTACATAATGTCCTTCCAAGCAAAGCCACCTCCTCCATAGCTATGTCTAAATTGCATTAGGAATCTTGGCTTTCTTTCAGTTATACATGATGTGAATGGTTTTGCCATTTAAAATATTTTAGGGGGATTGTAGAGTCAAGTAGTTTCTGACTTACCAGAAATCCACCTGGTATTCAAAGAGGGAGAGGCCCTGCTGCAGAGGGCCTGGGGCTGCAGCATTTTAATCCCTGCAGTCCTGAACCTATACACAGCCCTGTCCCACCTTCTCCTGGAGGAGGGAGCTCCATCAACTCTGGGACCAGAGGAGGAACACCCTCCCCACCACCCCACACACTTTGGTATTAAGCATATGAACTAAGAGGGCTCTGTATCCCAATACTGAGGTGTAGAACATCTTTCTCTCATTCCACTTCAGAAGGAAACAGCACCTTGCAGCAGGTTTGCTTGCCTTCACCTGCTCCAGTAGGGCTTAGGGCTGCTTTAGCTCATCCACATCCTCAGCCTAATGCAGAGACTGGACACTGTATGTTGCTTGTCTCTGTGCTCAGCTGTTCATCCTTCTAACTCAGGTATTACTACTTTCCCATGGGAGACTGAGGATAATTCAGTGGGCCAGTTGCCTTCAGAGTACAGGCTACGTATTGGTGTTAGTCCTCCTTGGCACTGGAGGATCATGAATTGAGTTGTTACAGGTAGTTTTCTTCTTACTCTCTTCCTCAAATACAGCTGAAACAATTCACTTACCGTCCCAAAACTGCACTTGCTAACAGAAGTCACTGGGATCAGTTCCTGTTTAGCCAGAATCAACATAGTCAGGAATTCCCGTAATACACTTAGAGGTGCAAACAAGTTTCAGATTGGGACTATTCATTTGGTTGCTTGGTCACAGATGTAACAGGACATTCACCCCAGAGAGGCCAGGGAAAGGGGATAACTCCTTTTCCTCTTGTTTTTCAGTTTGACAGAGGAGAAGGGCTGATATCAGCTTGCTGAATAGCAGAACCATCTAAATTAATTTCACATGGAGTGTCTGGTCTCAGCAGCAGGATGCTAATCCTCTGCAGCACTGCAGCCACAGAAGTGCTCAGGGACAGATTGGGGAGAAGGCCTCCAGTGCAATGTTGAGGCAACACGGGCATATGAGATAGGAAAAACAGGGCTTTAAGCGACCACTGGGGAAGAGAACATGCCAGAGAAACTCGGCAGCTCTGTTTTCATCCGAGGATTTCATGAGCAGGAGTCAACAAGAAAAAGAACAGCTCAGCTCCAAGTGTACACATGGCAAAGAAGGCACTAGAACAGGTTGCTCAGAGAAGCTGTCCCAACTCTGTGAGTGTTAAAGACCAGGCTGGATGGGGCACTGAGCAACACGGACCAGTGAAAAGTGTCCCTGCCCAGGGTAGGGGTGTTGGAACTAGATGATCTTCAAGGTCCGTTCCAACGAAACCATTCTACAATTCTATAAATTCACAGTGGCCCAATGGCTTTTAGACATTCTGACTTTGCCCACAACCTTTTGCCACTTCCTTCTCCCAACATGATCCAGTTAAGAAACCAGCACAACACAGCACAGGAGGAGCAGCCACCAGATACTTCACTTTCCACTGCCTTGGCAATTGCTACAAACTCAGCTTGGCCAAATGACAACAGGTAAGCCCAGATACTGTGAGTCACCTGTCCACGGTCAGACTCTTACCACATCTAATGGCAGTGTCACCAAGAGAATGCAGGATCTGTCAGAAGAGGTGTGGCTAATGAGTGCCCCAGCACCACATCCGGGTTTCACTGAAAACAAACGCTGTCACTCCACCACTGTAACGCCCTGTGTGAGGCTGAGGGTAACAATGACACTCATAATTACACTAATACCATTCTCTAAGGAGACTCCCCTTTTTGAGCCTGCAGATGGTGTGAAATAGCTTTAAGCAAGGCCATAAACCCTTCAACAGAACTTTTAATTCTGCAGTGACTGCACTGGGTCGAGGTGGTAAAATGCATTATGTCATATACAGACTGCCTCCCTGGCCTCTTCAAGAGGAAAGCATTGCGTCCACCCTTAACTAGGGCAAGCCAGTGTTTACCTCTGCCTAAATCAAATGCAGCTCAGCTGGTTTAATGCAATTTTTTTTTTTGTATATTAGAATTAAACAATTAAACATTTTAATAGCGATGAACATCCTCAGCGTTTCAAAGATTTTGTTGTTTTTTTTTTTCACTGCCACATTGCATTTTTAAATGTCTCCATTAAAAAATGAAATTGGTGAATTGCTGCAACTCCAAACTCACCAGAAAATGCAAGATCTTTGCAGAACAATGCTGGTTTGTCTTGCCACTGAGACTTGTGAGACTTGGGCAAGAAATGAGATTTAAAGCAAAGTTTTTCACAGGAAAAAATATACACAAAGACTAAAGTAATCACATATGCATAGTGCCAAGATCTCCTTTTTGCTTTGCAAATGCTCTGGAGGCACATTCACACTTCACTGAGCCAAGTAATTTCTTAAAATGGCTGGATGAGGGTTTGAAAAACGTGCAGACTGAGTCCTAACAAGAACAGTTTCGGTTTTATGACTGTGAGCCACCTGTGAGCTAAAGGGACAGAAACCACCTCAAAACTGTCAAGCTGAGAGTTCAGTTTCCACAATAAGCTCTGAATTACCTTTAATCAGCCTATTAAGCACACACTGGCTATTCTGCAGCAGCCCCACTGAAAATGCCATGGGTGTGAAAAACAGCAGATGGCTAACGGGGGTGGAAAGCTATACACATCGTTAGAGAATCATGGAAAATTTAGTGCTGGCTATAAAAGTCACTAGACAAGGGCAGCTGTAAACAGCTAGGTGAAAACAGGCGGGAGGGACATGTGGTAGCTGCTCTGTATAAACTGCTGCTATTTCCTTCTCAAAAACCACCAAAAAATGCTGAATCAATCACATGTGAACTGACCATAAGGTGCAACACTCCCAAGTATTAACACTAAAGGTGGTTTTCCATTGTGCTGGAGTTTCCAGCTTTTAGCAGCACCTTGGATCTGATAAAGGAATCATGTGAGGACCCTGAGGGAGACTTAAAAAGCAAACCCACTTGCTTTTTATGTGTTGTATATGCATGACTGTTAAAACCCCAGCTCAGTGATTACCTGTATCTATTACTGACATACCAATATGCTGAGGATACGTGGAGTATAAATGCAGTGTTACTCCAGGAGGCCGAGGCAGGAAAGGAAGTCGGTACAGCCCATCTCTCACTGCACCCCTAACTTACAAAACTTAAAAAAACCTCTGCCTGCAAACAGAAATCATGACATGCAATTAGATGATCAAGAGAGGATTTTTTTCCCCTGTTTATCCCAACTATTTACAGTATCTTTAAACAGGAGAGGGTTATCATTTCCAACCAACTCAATGGGCATAAATAACTACACCTCCTAAGATATCTCACAATGACTTTTGCTTATGGTTAAACAAGGTAATTATTGCAGAATTGGCAGAACAAGGAAAACTGAATTTTGGTAAAGAGTAGCAGATACAAGTTTGGGGAGGAAAGCAGCTAGAAAAAAATCATGAAACTCATACCATCATTTTCATATTCAGTAGTGTTGGGACAGCCACCCCAATTATGTTTTACAATGGAGCCTTCTCCCTCCTCTTTTAGCTTTCCATGGGCAGGCTGAAACACTTTTCACCTCCAAGTCAAGTAAACTGTGGCTAAGCTCTCTTGCATGTATCATGTCCATCAAAAATCAGTGAGTGTGAGTGTAACAGCAAATAAAAGGGACACTGATACCTCTAATAAACAATCTCTGCCACCAGAGGTTGGGGTTGGAGCCACCATTTCCCCCTCCCCTCCATACCTAGTTTAGGCAGATGGCATTTACTTACCATACAAACACACATGGCCATGTCAAAGGAGAACATAAATGACTAGAGTTAGAGGAAAGAAACCACAAATGCTTTTCAGTTTTATTCTTACTGGGAGGGTAGTGGCATCCTGACATGTCACATCATCCAATGAAAACCGACAGGGACTTTTTCAAGGCTCCTAGCTCACCTAGCAGTTATGGTAGTAAGTCTTGGAGTAATCTTGGCTTGGCTGTTGTGCTCTGTTCAGCCTGCAGACATGGCATTCCCAATTCCAGATAGTTTCACTGGGTCAAGACTAAAGTAATCAGTACTAACAGAAAGGGAGAGTAATCAGATGTGAAACACAGACCATATGATGAGTGATGTGTCAGGCTGGTACTACACAATATTTGTACAGACCAGTCAGAAATGGGTATTACAAACAGAGCTGGAAAATAGTAATAGTTAAAAACACGATCGAATGCTTTGAACGGGTTTCCCAGAACAGAAGAAGTCTATTCAGAAAAATAATGTAACAGTTTCAAACAACAACAACAACAAACAAACAAACAAACGCCTCTAGTGACCTTTAAATCAGCTTTTCCATTGGATAAATATATTTGAAATAGTCGTACAGTTCACAGTGGCATAAAGTTCTCTGATTGCTTGAGTGCTTGAAAATATCTCATCAGTAAAAAAATACCAGAGCTGGGGAAGGAAAACCCTTTCTCTGAATTCTGTACATGGGCAAATGCACAGGTTTTGGCAGGCATCAGGTCATTGGATCAATGGGAAACTGGCAGCATCACAGGACTGGAGATCACAAGTCAGGGGATGGAGGATAAGAAGAGTAGTAAGGCCCATTTTCCTGTAACGAGAACAGAATAAGTAGTTGAACAAAAGTCTTCTCCAATACACTTCAGTGCAATAATGGTGACACAGAGGCAGAAATAATTAGGTACTCATGGCTTTGTCTTTCACAAGCGCAGTGACTGCCACAATTCACCCAGAAGAGGAGCGTGCAGGTAAACAGGCAAAAATAGGCCTTAGTTTTGCCCCTGTTTTGAGCAAAAAGCACAAGTTAAACTTTATCCATGAAACCAAAGCTGTGATGCAAGGGAACCATGAATGCTGGCACAGCCAATAACTCAAGACAAAGCTGCTAATGCACACACAAAGCTCTGGCTATTGCTTTGCAGTTATATCACATCCTCTCTGGAATGATTTTGCCAATGCAAACCATATTCATTCCACCATTTGGTCAGAGACCTGGGGTAGAGAGGGGAAGAGGTGGAGGGTTTGACACAAAGGAAGGGTACCCTTCTATGGTTTCATTTTTCCCATTTTTTTTTCCCCCCTTTTCCTGCATGCTTGTTAATATGTGGGACAGAGAAGATGAAACACAGATACTAATTCTTTTTTCCAGTCAGTGTAAGGCATATGGCAGGTATGTAACAAGAATATTATCTTGTCCACAGACTCTTAGTATGTTATGTTACAGTTCTTGGCTGAGGAAAGGAACTCTGCCTCTTATGCACACAGGAGACTGCTCTAATGGGAAAGTGTCCTGCTTCTTAGCCAAGGCCCCTGCTTGGGCTGATGTAGACAAAAAATTAAGAGAATCATTAGTCACAGAAGAACAATTAGACTCTCCAGGAACCTCCTCCCTGTCTTCTCCCCATTCTTACAAGGTGGAAGTCAGTCCTTTTAAACGCTCTCGCAGAGCAGAATGGGAGGGCACAAGAGCTGCACTTAGGAGCACAGACTCATGCTGGCCACATGCAATCACTTACCCTGGCATCATACTCGAGGACAAAAGGGGGGAGATCGATCTGTTCTGGGGGTATGGCTGCGAATAACTGCTGAAGGCTTTCCACATAGTGGATTTTGTCCTTTAGCCCTGAGACTGTGAAGGTTGTGAAAAACCATGCTGAAACCTGAAAATAAATCCCAACAAAAACAAATTAACATGGTGCTGTCTCAAAACCTTCGAGATCAATATGATACTCCATAGTTAAACAGGCTTGAGTTAAACTTGAAACACTAATATCATCACAGTAACACCACTAGGTCAGGAAGTAGGCACCGCTGACTGCTCGTAAGCACCATATTGTGACCTTTCAAGCCAGTGTTTTCTGCCCAGCTGCCAGTTTAAGGTCCCTTTCTACTGTTCAACGGTGACAGCTATTCTGCTATTTGACTTCAAAAAAACCATCAGTATAGTGGCACGTTTTCACTTCCAGTTTAGCCAGGTTTTTGACTCTGTCAGAAGCATTTTCAACCCTTCACATTCAAGTTTTCACAAAAAGGCAATGAGAGGGAGAGAAAGCTGTTCAGCTGTTCAAATCTTCTATTGAAATATCTTTCTTGCTTTGGATTGGCTGAGAGTAAGTGTGTCCTTTTGTGTTATCACCTTTTTTATCAAAGTCTTATCAATTTACCTCTATGAGAATAAGCCTATCATCTTATTCAACAAGATTTTACTTTAAGTATTCCCACCTCTTTCTCTTTTGGATATAAATAGGATACGGAATTTTTGTTTTGTGAAGACACTAAGACACCACTGATACTTCTACAACTTATTAAATATTCCTGTTTAGATTGACTGCACAAACTTTACTGTTTCAACCTACCTTCTCCAAAATTAGGCACTGTATTACTTCTTGTTTATTTTTTATCTTGTCTTTTCCTGGCAGAATGAAGGGAAAGAAAAAAACTGCTCTATAGGTTACAAATGCTCCTATCAGGGACTACTCACGTGGTCCTAGGCACCCAGCTCTTGCTGACCCACCTTGAGCAGAGGGGGCTGGACCAAGGGACCGCCCTTACAGCCTTGACTATTCTGCCACTCTGTTGGATAGTTTTACTTTGAGTGCAGTAAGTTAACAGAAAAGAAGCAACACCACAAGAAAAGCCTCGAGGAAAAGTGGGAGTTTAAAATAAACCAAAACATTAGGTCAATAAAAATTATCTGCCTGAATAGAATATTTAAAGAAAAAGTCAATCCCTAAAAACTGTCCTGGAATAACTCTGTTGCCTCCCTCAAAACAGCATATTTTAATGAGAGAAGGACAATGAAAAAGTGAAAAGGAGGTAAAGAACAGGACAGAACATTGAGATCAGTTCTCTATTTTAAGGGCAGAATTAGATATTTATGTTAGCAGGAAGCAGGGAGACAGATTATTACTGGCATCCATTATTCACTATATTTTTCTAATAAGATCTCTTATGAGTGACACTAGATGACAGTTTAATGAATGAAAAATACCTTCTCAATCTTGGACTAAAGTAGCATGCCTTTCAAGGTGTGTTATGAATGACAATGGTTAAACATAATTGCTATGGATGTTTAATGCATAAAAGCCTAATAGGGAATATTTTTGCAGCCACCACAAAAATTGCTATTGGGAAAAGTGGTTTTCCCCACCCCCCCTCCCTCTCAGTATACAATCTACTGCAGTTTGACACATCTTACCCAGTAACAAAGAAAGAAGTGAGGGAGGGAGAAATGTCTCCAGAGAATTTTTCTTTTACCTCCATTCTTCATAATCACAGGTTATAGAAACAGTAATAAAAGAGCAGCTATTTCCTTATTGGTAACTGGCCATGAAAATTTAAATTATACCAAATCCCTGTTAATACAGTAAAAGCAGAATAATTTATACCAGAGCAGCCAAAGTTAAAAATCTAGAAATCTGCTGAAGTTTTCCTTCATTTTTCATGTCATGAGGTCCTGAATTAAAGGCTGTCAAAGTCATTCTGCCAAGCTATAAAACCACAGTTAAAAAGTATCAGTTGTCTCCCACAGAAAACCAGCACGACACAGATTAGGTGTGTCACTAATGCCCTAACTTGGTCATATCTCAAAGACAAACTTACTAAAATCTGGGAAATTTTCTTGCAATTGGAAGGATCTTGCATAGAAAAAGACAGAAGTGATTTGCAACAACCTTTATGTCAGCATCTGATCTCCAGAAACTGCTTTTAGGACTGTTACAGAAAAAACAAGACAAAAATTATTCAAGATAAATACAAAGATTAAGATGATTATCAATATCTAATTTGAGTATTCAGGCATGTTTCAGTTGTGAAACATTCCTGATTCACTGCCAATTTCTGAAATCAGAATTTCTCTGGATGAGACTGTTTCAGATCCAGCCACTTACCCATCAGCTCAGACCATGAGCTCTAAAAGGTTGGTTTGGAGCGTTCTCAGAAGAGGAGAGCTGAGAGGATTCACACAAAAATGCCCCCAAAAGCCCTTTTTTTATATATCAGCAGCTATAGCAACAACCAGAAGAAACACATTTACAAGCAAGAGCATGAAGGAACATGTGATGGCGTTTCATGGGGATCTTGATCTAAGGCCTGGCAGTGAAGTGTTCACACAGCAAGGGCTGCTGCCAGCTGAAAAAACTGCTGATGCCTATTTCATCACAAGAACAGTTAAATTTCAAAAGCACAAGAGAATCCAGGATCAGCGTACAAAAATGGACTGTACAATGACATACCCTGCTTCAGTATTTTAGGATAACTGATGAACTCTCCTCCCTGCATATCAAACTCCATGAATTCTAGACAGGCAATTATCCTCAGAAAAGACATAATTTGCAACAGTTTCATATCTAGAAACCAAACAAAGAATCACTGTTGGCATCATGAAGCACATTGAGAACTATGACGCTTTTCTAGGGGCGTTTGAGTTTCCAAAAGCCATGAGGAAAAGCCTCTTGATCCCTTTTAGCCCACAAATAAGCAAAAGCAACTCTAACAGATGGCAGCCATTTGCTGTGACAGGATTCAATACTGCTGTAAAATGCACAATTTATATCAGATTTAAGAATGAGATCTATGTACAAGGGTGATGTGTTTGGGAAGTCACGTGAATGCACAAGCCTTCCTCCTGCATTTGAGGCATAGGATATTTTCCACTACCTCTAGGGAAGGGAGTCAGGAAGGGAAGATGAACCTGCCAAACATTTTTGAAGAAATGCAAAGCTTTTGAGCTAGTGATCTTCCATGGGGATAAGTGCCCTGAAATTGCCAAAAAAGAAGGAGAGAGAAAAATCATTCTTTCTTAGCAGCCACCTTCTTCCCCACGCTTTCTGCTGCATATTCCCCATCATGTTTCATAAGCTGATAGTCCACGCAACAGTCAGCAGCAATCCTACTTGCCTTGAGTTAGAAAAAATACTGGCACAAAGACATGGATACACATTCTCTTTTGCCTCCAGCTGTGCTGCCAGAATAGGATACAAACCAATACTATTTCCAGCAAGTTAGAGAACTCCGTGTCTCTCACCCTCCCTGCTTCCCACCGCCATCTGCTTCCCCCACAGATCTGTCAAGTCCCACTGCAGTTTCCAAAGGGACAGACAAGATGGCAATAGACACCAGAAAAACGTTTCTCAACCAACTAGAAATGTATGGAAAGACAGGAGGGGGATGAAGTGCTGCTGAGAAACTAAAATATTAGTACTTCCTAGCTTTAGCTTTTCCACTCAACTTTGTGACATTAGTAATGTTCTGTGCCAGCTCCTACATTTTGAGGAGCATCAGAGCTGGAAGCTCTAATTCTAGCACGCAAGACCTCCGATCTGTACCCTGTGGGAATAATTAATATCCTTACTGAAATTGGAAGGTATGCTGTTGGGAAGCCTCAGCCTTATCTACATAAAGACAAGGAAGCTCCAAGTCTCATGGTGTTCCAGCTGTGCACACGCAAGGAAAGGACTCTCTAGAAATTTAGCAGTCAAAATAATTCTTGCTGAACACGTGCAAATAGATGCTTTTTTTCCAGGCATATAATTTTCTTGAATTTGATCAATGTCAGCAAAAATCAGAATAAACACAGAGGTTAATCTGAACTGAACATGGAGGATCACATTTCTAACTGTTTTAATAGGACAAACAAAAATTTTAGAAAGGGCTGCTGCTGACAGTTCGTCTGGAGTACTCATACTGCTGCAATATGAATGGGCATGAAGTACAGACAGGAGCCAGCTCCATGTTCTGTTGCCCCACACAGATCATAGCCAAGGGTAACATCTTACTGCGTGATGAGTTCAGTTTTTCATCTCCTGAAGGCTTAACAGGATTTTTCTGCACTCCATCCAAGGCATTCTTCCCATCTTTCTTTGCTACTCTACACACTCTAATCCAGACTAATCTCATTGCTGCTTGACACACTGCCCTCTACCCTGACAAGGGCAGCTCTTAAGTGATCTGTAGCACACGTGTGATACCCCATGTGGGGAAAGAAAAGGTGAAACACCCAGGACATGAACCACACAAAAAATTCCCAGAGTTTTTGGTTGTGGTTTGTCACCCTGTCAACCACACAGTAGCAAAAAGGACAAAATGTTTCTCTTTGAAAGAAACAGGATCCAAAGCTTCCACCTCTCTCTGTTAAGAGCACTGATAAAACAGGGCACAGACAGCTTGCACCTCAATGGGGTTTCAGCTTATCACAAAGGCTGGAAGGCTACAGCTAGATCAAAGGTGGGGATGAATTTCAAGTTCTGACTGGATCCAGAAGATATTGCTTCATTTGGAAGTCTTCTATATATATACCTCCACATTCCTCGTACTACAGGCTTAAATGTTATTCCACCAACACACAAAATGTACTTTTCTTTTGTACTTTTCTCACCTTTGAACGAAATGTTGGGTGGACAAAATACAGTGCCTTCAAATTCCTCTTGTACCTGGATTAGAAAGAGAAAAAATTATTTACAAGTGACTCCTAATTGAGCTAATAACCCAGCTAATTAACCCAACTGTCAAAACAGATAATTTTGCTTAAGTGTCTGTGATGTGATTTTAAAAAGTTAGACCTAATGTAAGGGCAGATACCAAAAAGTAAATGTAAAGGTAAAAGAAAAGAAAAGAAAAAGGCAGCAAAGCAGAATGTTTATTTTTCAAAGACATCACAGCCTGCAGTCTTTCAAGTGGACAGTGAAAAGAAGTTAAGGACAAATTACGACTGCCAGTGTTACCCAGGCCTCTTCCCTTACAACTAGCAACATAGTTCAACAAAGCCAGGCTCCAAATGCTCCAGGCTTTGGCTACTGACAGACAATACAACCAGTGTACCTCCCCAACAGCTCCAAAAGGGAGACTGCAGAGGACAGAACTTCTGGTTTAATAGATGGTTGGGAGAAGGAAAGAAAATCTTCCTTTTTCTTCCCTTTGTTAGTCATTTAGGTCTTTGTCCCAGCAAAATTCTCTCACAAATAAATGGGAAATCACATACGGGGAATGACAAATATTTGCATAGCACAGTGGAAGACCAGAATGTGTTCTTCTCCTATTGACACTTACTTGGCATCAACAACATCATAGAGTTTCTTCAAGAAATTAGAGTCTAGTTGATTGTAATCATTTGTGAGAGTATGGAAGTACACCAGGACATATTCCTTCACTGCAATATGATCCATGACGTGAATGAAATACAGGAGAGCCTGAGATAGAAAGAAATGAAATTTATATTTGCAAAGAACCCTTTCACAGTTGTATTACATCTTAATATGCTTCCTTTAATTCATCTAAAAATCAGGAATCATGAGGCTGGATGCCATTATGTTTCAGCTACAAAAGCAAGGCCAACATTCCAAGTCTTCAACTTGACTGTAGTAACTTGGATGTCTTTTTTGCCTATCTGACCTCACAGATGGAGATAAATTCTTTCTGTTTCCATGAAAAACTATTTGACTCATTACATTTCACTCGTCATGTCCTGGCAGTTACAGAAGCAGGGCAAGTCTCTTCCTTCTTGAGAAGAAAAAGGAGTCCATATCAGCCCTATTTTTTCTACAAACAGACCAGTATCTAATAGAAAAGTGTCACCCCAAAGCACACATAGCTTTGTAAGGGAATACATACTTTTATCTGCCTGTAAAATTAGTTTCTATTTAAAATCTTCAGTTTTCTACAGATAATGTTTCTCGTATTAACACTGAACTATTCTTATAATTAGCCTCTTACAACCTGAACATTTCACATGCAACCTACACAACTCTGGTTTTACAAAGCCTTACCTTTTCCATGTCTATCAATGTTACAGGGATATTCCTTCCAACCACCACCATCACTGTGCGGCCACAGTTATCTACACCTACAAAAGAAAGAAAAATATGTCTCAACTGCTCTCAGCCATGCCAGGTTTTGGAGTTGGTCCCTTGCAAACCAGAGAGAACCAGCCACAGCTCAGAATTTTTGCAACACATCTGGTTTCCAACAGAGAAAATATGCTTAGAGTTACTGCTCTCACTATACCAGTTCTTATTCTGATCCAAAAAAGCACGCACCACATCTGAAAAGTTAAGTTTTAAGGACTACAATTTTATGTTGCCTGTATACTCCATATTTACCTAAATATCAAGTTTTTATTAAAAAAAACCAAACAAACTTCACTTGGAGTTCTACCACTGAAGCAAAATTCTTCCAAGAAACCAAGCTCTGAAATCCAATGCACTGATTCCCAAAGCATACCTTATGGTATTCCTGCAGCCCACAGAGCCTTGTTTAAGGCAAACAAAAGAACTTAAATTGGCAGCTACTGAGCAGAAGGTATCACACAGCCTTCGTATTTGCACAAACATCAAGATAAGCATCTGGACTTTCAGGAGGCCAAAGATATCAGCCAAAGTGCTGAACAGACTTTCTCTGCAGAAACACAGCTATGCTTTTGACACCTGACTACTTGCCTGTTTCTTCCCATCCTTGTGCAAAGCAGCAATAAGCCATTGGGTCTATGGCAAATTTCATGTCCAAGTACGATGCTAACTAAAGAGCAAAAGCAAACTGAAGAGTTCAGGTTCCACACTTCCGCCTCCCAGGCTGCAAAGACCTTGCAGCTGTTTTCTTCCACTGAACCCTCCGCCGGGTTGTTGAATCTTTCCCTAATCTCCCCATCTACTGAACTCAAGGTTGCAAGATGTGCTTCCCATGGTATTGGGCCACTAGTACTAGGAGAGGCATACAGAGGAGAGCAACACATACCTGATCTGAGGGAAATAAAGCAAGTAATTTTGTTCAGGAGAGCTCTATTAAAAGTTGTTTTCGTAACTGCCTACACTCTACACCAACAATCTGAAAGCAACGTTCATTTCTTTGTAACAAAAGGGTGTAGGTAATTCACACCAAAATAAGAACTATCTCACAAAGAGCACTTTATGCATTGGCTTAAGCTAATAGTACTGATTTACATTTAAAGCTACAGTAATTCAGGATATGCATGGATCTTCAGAGTATTAAAGCAGAACAATTTAGAAGTTTACCACACAGTCTTTCACACCAACCAAAAGAGAACTACTGCTTTACTGTAGAGGTGTTGCCTAGTTCTTGGCCAGCCTTCTACCTTAAAAGCATGACCTATTGTATTTGCAAGTCCAAAGAAAACACTGTATTTTGTATTTTACTTTAAGACGATACACCTCAGTCATCAGTACCCTGAACTTACCTGTCTGGTACAAGGCTTTGAGAGAAGCAATGTCAGAAAGGTCTTCAGCTCTTGCCTGACACAGCCAGCGATTATAACTAGAAAGTTAAAAACATCTGGTCAGATCTAAGCCCCCTCTGGACTAGCATTAGAATCCTGAAAAGATATATGGGACAGGAACAACAAAACAAGCTTTTTCTGACTGAGCCCTCTCTCTAATGTGGTTTTCCAACCTATGGAGCAACTATCAAGTTGTTAAAGAAAGAAGAGTTAAAAAAATAAAACTGAGTGCCTTATTTACATAGCTAGTGATTTTCTCTAGGGCAACAAATACACATCAACTAGTTAGAATAGTGACATTGCATTTGGGCTGAAAAGGTCTCAGAGGTTTTTCCATTTAAATAAGTCAGCGCTTAAAAGACAGAAAAAAAAAGAAAATGTCTTTAAAAAGTCTAAAAGTCAAACACTTCGACACAGCAACCAGTGTCAAATACGGATTTCCCCCCCCGCTTTGAGCAGTGTGCCTCATCTGACAAAACAAGCCAAACATCATGCCTCAAGAGGTCTCCAGCATGGAATTAGCTTCGAAAGAAGTGATCATGCACATTAGGGTTACCACAGTGAGAAGGTGGATACCATTTGATAAATAAAATAAAATTGTTTCGCTATCCGCCCAGAGCCTTGGGAGTAAGTGAGCAGTACTGAAAGCAGGTGACCTCACTACAAAAACCAGTGACAAAACAGTGACATCTTGTGGCAAACGGATAAGGCAGCCGGCTGGAAGCACCGGGTATGCTACTGGGTTCATCACGAGCTTCCCTTTTTCTCCTACTGCCCCTTCCCTTCTCCCTTCAGGCCAAAGAGGCTACCACATCAATCCAGGGTGACACCAGGCTTTACCGGTATTTACTTGCTGGAAGATTAGGCTTTACAGATAACAAAGTCATCATAAGGGTTGGTCCTCTGAACAGCTAACTAACACAAAATATTCACATGGACAAGCAAATTCTCACTTCCTCTGATGCTGTTTTTGCAGTGCTGCCTCTGACAACTGTCCCTGAAGGATGAGGCGTCTCTGTTTATCAACGTCTCCCTCCATGCGGGCAAAAGCATGAGAACCAATGAAAGACAAATCTGCCTCCAGACCCTCTTCATCTGAAGCATCTGCAGTAGAAACAAAGGCAGTGTAAAACGTTCGAGCAGCGTACAGGTCAGCAATGCTGCTGCTGAATTGCTACATATCTCAGTGAGCCAACACAGTCATCATGCTACAGACTAACACAAAAACCACAGCATACCATGATGTGGCTCTGACACCTCACCAGTACTACTGACAGATTAGAGCATGTGACTGATAACTAGACTCCCTTAAAATGCGGGTTTGCCTGAAAACTAACTGGGAAGTTCTAGTCATCAGCTTGTAACAAAGGGATAATGGTTAACTCTCCTGAAAAACAAGGTCTGGAGAGAGGGACTTGGGCTTTGTAGCTCTACTTGTCACAGAGGGAAAAATAAGTATGCAGAGGCACAGATGCTGCAGCTTTATTCAATTTAGAAGCTGTACTGTAGAAAGGGCTAACTTTTTTTTTTATATCATTGACACTTCTTGAATAAATGCTGTAGAGCTGGTGGTAATCTGAATTCGGATATTTTTACAGCATTATTTAAAACATGACTGTGTGATGACATATAAGAGCACAGGCTCACTTGGTGGTGACAATACCAGCATGCTCCACTGAATTTGATGTCAGCAAGGAATATTGCTAAGGCTTCTAGCACTACCTCTCTGGGCCATCTGGACGGGAACTGAGTTTCCCAGTTTTAGTGTGACAGGCTATAGTAGGACAAGAGTGCAGGATTCCACTAAACAAATTCACTCCTACATATGCAAACACAGTAATTTCATGAAGTATTAGCTAGTGTTTGCATATCTCACACTGAGCAGCTGCAAATATCACTCTAACCAGCAGGTTGGACAGGGAAAAAAAAAAAAAAGATTGGAGTCCGATCATCGGGAATAGGTACATTAGGTTATCAAACAGTGAACAGGAAAACTAAGTTGTCTGTATCCTCACTGCATATTCAGCCTTAACCCAACAGGCTATGCAAAAGCAGAAAATCTTTGACATTCATTCCAAGTTGTCTGCTTTTGATGGTTTAAGGTTTTGCTTAAAGAAGTGTAAAACTCTCACGTCACTGCTTAATAAATAAGGCAGAATGAGCCTGCTATGCCCATTTATATATTAAATTGTTTTGCTATACATATCTCACCTCAATCCTGACATCTAGGCAACCTCTTTACAAAGAGACTTTCACCGAGCTTTGATACCCATTTCCAAACTCTGATCTCTGGGCTGACCTAGTTCTTCTGTCTTTTAGGGAGTTTCCACTGGTTTTCACTGCACATCTACTGGTTTGATGCACATCAATAGAATGAGATGATTTGAAACAACATTTGCTAACATATAAGCAACACTTTGCTAGTATACAAGACAGACCATTACTATAATGCCTTTTTCAGTTAGGGACTGCACGAGATTCTGCAAAAAGCCTTCAAAGGTTCTAATCAGTTCGGAAGAAAATTTACAAAGGGAATGAACTACCCCACCTCTCCCCACAAGAAAGACAGAACAGCTGTACTGCATCCTCTAACCACACCATTCTACACAATGTGGGAGAAAGTAGAAGTTACTGCTGTGGAACACACAAAGCCAACAAGGCAGCCTGACAAGCGGAATCATTAAAACCTGCCTTAGGTGAACTGAGGTAGGAGAACGTCTCTCTGCTTCTTTTTCTTTTCCCCCCCCCACTCATTTTCGCACAGAGATACTTATTCCAAAGTTCAGTTAAGGACTCACCGTCCGGAACACCCGGCTTTTCGGTAATCCTGATCTGCCGCTCCGGCACTACAGGCTCCCCTTCCGCATTGCCAATATCTACAGGGAGGTAAGGCAAGGATTGTATCTCTTCTTCCAGTGATCTTGGAAAATACAGAGGCAGCAACTTCTGGTAAGTGGCCTACAAACAAGAAAAACGTGTGAAGGGCCTATCACGCATCCTTGTTCTTCAGTTAAACGGCGCCTGCCTTTGCAGAAGGGAACCTGAACAGAGTGTGGGTGTTCTGCCCAGGAACTGCCACTAGCAAGTCCAGTGTACAAGAGAGGTTAATAGTCAAACTGCCAACATCTCTCAGAATACAGATCATTAAATGTCAAGTTTGCTACTTCAACAAGTCAGCAAGCAGCGTTTAAGATGTTTGTAGGTGATCTGTAGGCAAGATAAACTGACCCTCTTAAAGCACATGTTTGTGTAAGGAGGAAGTTTTGTATGAGGAATTTCCTTTCTGGCTAACAGATATCAATACTAGTACTGGTTCCTGTCCATGACTCAGCAACATGGAAGCCAGAAGCAAAAAGGTTCTAAACATGTCCAGAGTGACTGCTAAGAACATAAATAGTACTGGAAAAGAGGCTGTGCTAGTAGGGGATGGAAGGATGCTGTAAGACCAAAAGTCTATGTGATCTGAGGTGGAAATCCAAATCCAGCTTTACAATGCAGGAATTAACGCTGCTGCAGAAAAGATCAACGATGTGCATGAATTTTGGTGGAATGAACACCAAGGAGGTACCTCTTCAAGCTCAGAAACAGCAAACACCACCTTCTCCAGAGTCTCTCCATGAATCTCCAGAAACCTTCTAACTGTGCCTGCAAGGAAGATTAAATGTAGTTAGCAAAACAGGAGGAGAAATCTACACACAAAACTACAAGTGAAGAACTCAGAGGGAAGAGGAGAGAGCCACCAGTACTCATACAAACTTGTTGCAAGCTGTAGGCAAGTGTGGATTAAGTGGTAGTTTAACACACCAAATGAGGTACAGGCCATATCGGAAGTTCCATCTCCACTCACTCCCTTTAGAGGTAGACACAAATGGAGAAAATATCTCTCTTCGATTTTAACTTACTAGGCATTTCTCAGACCATGAAATGTGATTCTATAGCCCTGAAAAATCAAGGCAGATCCTTCCCTTAGAGAGTCCTGTGCAAATTGCTATGACCCTAGAAGAAGTCACGGTGCCCTAAGTTATCAGGAAAGCAATATAAGCAAGCTATACAGCAGAAGGTGGTCTGAGATAGGGTCAGCAACACAAAATCTCTGGAGTCAGCTAGGCCAGAGAGGCATACAAAAATTATATCTGTAAATCATGAGAGAAAGTGTCCAAACAAATTGGTTGATTCAGCAGTATTTTATCAAGTAGCACATAGCCCTATAGAGATAACAGAAGACAGCAATGAAAGAAATTACTCTATGCAGAATAGTATAGTAGAAAGAATACTCTACTCCCAGTGGGAGTTCAAGAGACAGCAGAGGGAAAAAAAGAGCTATTTTCAAATACTTCCTGAACAGAAATTCATGTATAATTGGGCTGACCTTCAACATTACTTTACATAACAAATGCAGTCGGGCAGTTCCACAGCAAACAGTTTTGAATGCATGTGAGCAGATCTTTTCAGATGTCTCTCTCAACAAGCAGAGAAAACAACGGACTAATCTGTTTCTACAGCGACAGCATCTCTGCTAAACACAGGGTAAGAGATTTCTCCAGTCAGCTTGCATAGCAAGAGGAAAATGCACTCCTTCAATCTGCAACAACTTTCCTATCATGCAGTACCATCCTGCAGGAAGCTCCAGGTACTGGGTGGTGAAAAACAGACAGAAGCAGGCCAACAGAAATGAAAAAGAGACAAGGGAAAAGTAAGAAGCAGGGGAGTATAATATTGTCTTATTTTTTTCAGCCTAGGAAATGCTCTGATTTCTTTTCAGTAGTCTTCATTTTTTTCTTTAATACAGTTTCCTCTTGAACACAAGGAAATTTGAAAACTTTTAGCAATGATTTTTAGTAAGAAGTTCCATAAAAATAATAGCTAAAGCATAAGAATCATTTCCCCTTGTTTGCTCTGAACCCGATTCATACTGGATTTGTTTGGTGGTTCTTACGTTGGGAGACAGTGAACAGCTGATTCCTATTCACCATTTCCATGCCACTCATGAATTTATAGATATCTCCTACATTCCCTTCAAGTTCAGTGTATTCCACTCTGAAAGAGACTTTAGCTTACTTTGCTATTTCTTGTCTTTTCCTATTCTCGTTGACCTCTTCAACTTCTCTCTCTAGTATATTCTTTTTGAATGTGCATCTTTAAAGGGTGAACAAAGCACAGATTTATTGCATAACGTTCTTAATTTTGTTGTGTCTTTCTCAGCTTGCTTGAACTCCTTGTTTTGAACTCCTGTGAGCCCTTGTTTCCATGGAACTATTATAATCTCAATGTTTTGCTCCCTAAGGTTAGCCCATCATTTTGCATGTGAAGGCAGAAGTGTGTAGGAGTAGGTCAGCGGCGGAAAAATATCAGTTTACATTTGGATATGCTGATGACACTCAAAACAGCAGATGAATTCCACTGTTGCTTGAGGTCCCTCTGTGGCTATTCAACAGTAAGGCCTCATCTTTGCTATTCTGAACAATTTTCTATTACCAGCAAACTCTCACCTCACTGTTCAGCACCGTTTCAACGTTATTAATTAATACATTGAAGTCGGCAAGTTCCAGCACAGATTCTCGTGGATCCTTACTGACAACCTCCCAACAGAGAAAGGTTTGCTTGTTTTTAGCTTCCATTTCCTGATCACCCACGGAAGGCCTTTTTACAGCCTCTAACAAACTACAGGCCCCTATAAAAAAGGTTTCCCCACATCAACAACAATCTGTTAGTGACCTGCTCAATACTTTTACAGTTTATGTTCCTTTCCAGCAAACTTACGCAGTGCTATGTGGGTTGCATCCTCCAAGGGGTAGCATCTTTTCAGAGAGTTAATGACACAAAATCCTACAGAACACATTGCCTGTTCCCTGAAATCCAGAAAAAGACACAAATGAATAGACAATAGGTGTGAACAAATGTCTGTCAGCACAGTAGGTAACACCAATAATTTTTTCCCCGGCTCTATGCAGCAGTAACTCTCTTTCAGATTTTTGCAGGATTCTTCCCTGGCAAGGTGTATACATACCATCATTAAGCAGAGAAGGAGAGAACCATTAATTATTCCACACAGTTTCCTCTGGTCGTTGTTCTCAGGTTTCTCCTCCTACCTCAGCTACATTGTTCTTGCAGTTTCTTGTATCCTAAATGAAGTTCTTCCCTCAAGCTCCCTGAAATCCTTTCCAAATTACTTTCCTTCCTGTTCCTCCTGACACCGAGGAGGAGGAAGGGAAAAGAAGGTGCTCTGTATTGCAAACACTCCTTTGTTCCCTCACATGACCTATTGCATGTTTTGTTAGAGGTCTGGACACAGACCAACGTGGCTTACTCAATCCTTCCTATGATTAGATAACAATCAGAATGGAGTGACACATCCTTTAAAATCAGTAGGATGCTTCCAGCACTGAGCCACATTTTCAGAAGAGTAATGCCGAACTGTCAACAACTGTCACCAGAGGAGTTTGAACAAGCTCAGTTGGTAGACAATTTCACAAACATCCAAAGTTACTCTCGCAAACAGACTGACTGAAAGGCATTCTGTATGCAGAACTATCAGAATTTTAAAATTGTTTTTATTGTGTTTCAATCTGGCCCTGACTTCGCTTGTTACTTCTGAGGCAGAACAAAAGTGGCAGAACAAAAGTGGCACATGCTCGAAACTTTAGCTGTAATCTTGATTATGAAACAGTTACTATTGCACTGTAATGCACAGTCCAGCCCTGGAAGTATTGATCTTCCCAACCATAAGACATTGTTAAGTATATTTTCTGACATTGCTCTTGTTCAGGTATATTTTCAGACTGCTACCATTACAACAGCTGTCACAGGAGAAGAACAGAATACAGGAAAAAAACACAGAAAAACAGAAAAAACTCCAAACCTCTTAGTTAAGAGGAAGTAGAAAATACCACTGATGAAAGAGGAAAAAACTACAAACCCAGCTGCAGCAACTCTAGATTTAAAGTAACCTTACACCTTGACTTAAAATTTTAGGTTTCTTTTGTATGAAGGTAGAGGTCAAATTTATGAACTGATAGAGCAGTCAGATTTGCCTGTGGGTTTATCCACGTGGCTTGCAGCCACACGTGAAGTTGTTGCTCCAGTGAGCTCATTTAAAGCTTTTTGCCGCACAGAACCCAATGCAATCATTCATGCCGTTTCTCCTTTGAGTAACTGAACGCTGCACAGCTCTAGCTACACTGTTTCAGGACTTGAACCAGCTCAGGCCTCTCTTCACATTTTATCTACACCACAGCACAGATAACAAGAGGCACCAAGCATACCATGAAGTCACTAATGTTTTCATGTCCTTAACCAAACCCGGTTTACACGAGAAGATATGCACAGACGTTTGGCCTCTGTGCAGACCCAAGTTTCTAGAACAGATGTAGCCCAGATGGCAAACCCTTGTGCAAGTTGTGGTGTGCTCACTTTGCGAGCTGCAGGACGTTGCGGTAACAGCTGTACAGAGAACTCTCGGCCGCTGTGCGATACCGGCTCTTGTACTTGGGTCCCACTGTGTGAATGATGAAACGTGCAGCCAAATTAAACCCTTTGGTGAGTTTGGCCTCGCCTGTCCTGCAACCTGAGAAAAAAATAAAACACAAACATAAATGTCCATGTCATGGTAAGAAAGCCAGAAGTATTCGAGCCCTTGACTTCCCCAAGTCAGACAACTTCAAATATAAGTCAGTGTTTAAGACATCAAATATTAAGATAGCACCCTATCTCATATCAGCTGTTTAGCATCATCTAGGCAGGCTGAGGAGGTGAGAACTGTGCTCATTCCTCTTCATTTTAAAACTATGCATATAAGGACAAACTAGGAACCGCAAGAAATGTTGTCTTAATTGCAGTGCCTTAATTACAGAGCCAGGGAAGAAATGATTTAATAATGTGCAGAGAACTGATGTACAAATATACTAATATACAAATATAAAAATATACAGCCAGTAATAAAAAGTCCTTCTGAATTTAACTATTTCGTTTGGGGAGACTGCTTCTTGGATAAAATTACTACAAGTCTCCATAAACAAACCAGTTGTTGGCAAAGCTATTAAAAATTATTAGATCAAACACTTGTTCCGTTTATACTCCCAGAATGAGGTATCTTGCTTTGTTTTGCAAGTTTTTCCTGTCCACAAGGCAGACATATGATTCTCATGGAGATCATACTTTCTTGACAGACTAGATGTCTTGTCCCAAGGCAAGGAAATTCAAGCGATACATTTAATTGTTCCATTCACAGCACCCTCTGGAAACAGATACTGTGTTTGAAGTCTGTTTTTATCTTCAGCACCGGGAAGAAAAGTCTGCTAGAACTCCCTTTCTTCACCTAGTGAAGTCTAGTCCACTCCAGTTCTGGACAGCCAGATATGGCATCAGTAATCTCTAACTACACTTACAGAAGATAACACTTCATACTTCCCAATGACTTCTACCTGGAGATCTCTACAAAACTTGAACAACTAAAATGAGCAGTAAGTATTATTCCTATTTTAAGATACTGGGAGAAATGAGCTGCACAAGTCAAGGCCTGTGGCAAAACTGGGAACAAAGTCAAGATCTTATTTTTTATCCAGTGAGGTTTCAGACATTAGAACAGCTTTTCTCCAAGTTGAAAATGGAGACTCTGAATCCTCTACAAAATGTGTGTGGCAGAGGAAAAGCATTACTGGAGTTGGGAGACTACTGTGCACTGCTGTTACAGAAGGTCTTCATTAGACTGCAACAAGTATGTGTTGATAGCCAAGTAATCAATAGTACTTCATCCGCAAGCCTACTCTAGCCCGTAGTATTCCTGTATTAATCAAAACTAACACTGCCCCCAGGAACACATAAGGTAGCTGAGCCTTAAAGAAAGGCCAGGCCTCTGAAGGGTCAGCAGTCACATGCTTTAAGGTCATGATTTTTCTTGGAATCTACGAAATGTGAATATATACCAAGCAGTAGGAACAAAGCAGGGTAGACCTGACTGAAAATGCACCCATTTTACAGCTTTAGAGCACAGACCAGACAGTTTTACTTTTTCAGCACAAACATTCTCCCATGAAAACAATTTCAAAGCTAAATGGGGAAAGAGGGCAAAAAGGAAGCAGAGGTGACAGAAGAGGTGACACTTCTACTACCATGACAAATACATTTAGGGTGCTCATAAGCCAAAGCTGTAACCCAGCCTCTCTTTCCTCCCACACACAACATGTCAATAGGGTGTCACAGAAGAACCGATTTCCAAAAAGCTCTTGGCACAAGCTTATAAGAAAACTGCCATGTAAACGGACTTGTGAACAGAATGCAGAATGCATTACAGTAAGAAGACATCAGTGTCTTCACTGGGGTGGAGGATGAAAAACTACACATAATTCAGCACGGTAAAAGGGAAGCTAAGCCTGACAACTCCCTATAGAGCTGACAGATCTCAAAGCTTATGGACTCCTTGAAATGTTGTCCCTGTCTTCCCACCTCACAGTGCACATGAGAAAACCAATTTTAACCCGATTCTGGAGTACATAGCAGGGTCCTAACTATTCTATAGCACCTGCTGTATTTTAACAGTCATTTCCACCCACAGGACACACTGAATTTTCACTCTGCTATGAAATGGCTACTGTTCCTCCTGTTTTACTTCAAGGTTACTCATAAAAGGCAAGTTGAATCAGCAAAGCATAATTTTATAAGAACAGAGGATGTTTATTCATTATAGTTTAAGCTACGGAGAGTTTATCTTAGAAAAATTATGGCTCTTCTATCCATTTTGTTACTCCGTATGGAGGCTGAGCTGTTACCCAACAGAGTGAGCAGTACTACACAGGGACTGGTTGGGTCTCAAAATTCAGCTCAGTACCATAACTATAAATGGGAATTTTAACCTGTGAATCTTATTAGACTTCCATATGAGCTTGGATTACTATAAACTATTTGTTCCTCCCTTACTCCCTGTGCCTGTTAGATGAAAAAAAAGTGGAGTATTTTTAAATCTCATTGTCAGCCATAAACTGTGTTAATAAAGAATGTAGGCAAACCTCATCCATTTCCAAAATAGCCTTGCATTAGGGCTGGTCTTGTAACTTTCCAATAACATAACTTGTTGTACACAAGAGACATATGAACCAATCAATTTAAGCAGTCAAAAGGACTTTATTTAGACATGCAGTGTTTTATCAATTCATCTATTATTGTCATAGTTTCCCGAAAGACTCTGTGTATATTAATATCCTGAAAGAGGATACACAAAGTGTATAATAGAATCCACTTAATTTTTGCAATGGTGAACTTCAATTCCCATCTTCCACTGTGTAAACACACTGAACAGGATAAAAGCAAAATCTGAAGAGGTACAAGAGTGGTTCCTTGAGCAAAAGCTCTGATAAGCTAACTGCTCAAAGTGGCTTCGGATAACAATGGGAATTACTGCATCACAAAGTAAGGGTTCATTAACTTAAATATGTGCCACAGATTTTCAATTATCAGTAATGCGAACAGCAAAAAGAGACTAATTGGCGTGTATTTCCTCCACTTTTTTTCACATTAACACCAGCTGTTGCAGGGGAGGGCTAAGATGTACCTTTTAGTTTATGCCCCAATCCTGATGCTTTCTACTGTGCAAGGACAGTAGATTTCAATAAGATAAAAATGTCTCTGGCCACTTACCTTTGAGCTTCTGTAGTTCATCCTTCAGGTCAGGCCCAGCATGCATGAATATACTTTCAGATACTGGATTCTTATCGGTGAGAGACTCATTACTGGTATTTACAATGGCCGTGCAGTTCAACAATGCGACATCTCCTTTCCTGAGGAAACAGTTTATTGAGGGATAATTGTACGTTTAAGCAGGATATTCTCAAATAAGTGCTGACAAGCAAGGAAATGCCAAGTTACAGGAAAAGCTTTAACAGTACTCCAGGGCCCACAGAGTGTAGCACACCCTGATGTGCTCACCATGCCAAATCATCCTTTGCCTCTATCTGATGAATGCAGACTGCATGCAAACCGTCAGCCCCTTGAAAACTCCCAGCCTCAACAGTAGCTGGGGATGTATGTAGAAAAGGCAGTGTTCTAGTTGTACGTAGGGCAGTTCAGACAGCAAACATGCAAAGCAGCTTGTTAAACTGATGGACTGTAATACATTCCAAAGATCCACATATTTTCTCTCGAGATAAGAGGACAATCCTTGTGCTACATTACTTTAAAATCGTCAACGATTTTTTCAAGGTACTTCTTTTGGGTTGCTTGCAACTATCCAGGGCACCTTACTGCTGCTGCTCTTCCTCAGACCACTAGAGTGACGCTGCAGCCTGACAAGTTTTCTTTGCTTTTGTTCCCAAATTGTGAATCCACAATTTGATCATGTTCATTCTGCTGTTTCAGGATCAGACATGCAGAAGATAAACAAGGCAGAGATGCGTAAGAGACACAGGAGTAGCAGAACTGACCTGCTTTTTGTCACAGCAGCAGCCATTAGGGATTTTGGGATCAAAGAGCATAGGAAGGGAAATAAAGATTCCCACGCACAAGGAGAGATTCAAACAATAGTTGAAACTGCACACATTTATTACACCCAAGCCCAAGTCATAAGAGATGTTTAACCTTTTACTCCTCTCTTCCTTTACTTAATCGGGTTCAGGAAATCCATGAACAGTCCAATTTCCTACATGTATTAACCAGAAAGAGGTTCCCTGAACCTGTGTCCCTCAGAAATCCTTTTCTCTTCACATTGATTAATAAAGTTATTCTTCTAGATAGTAGGTTCACAGATCTGAATTACAGCAAATAAAAACAGATGGAGTAAGTTCACCTCAGCACACCGTTCTTTATCAACAGATTTTGGTAGAAAATCATGGAGACAAAGCACAGAATGTGGGGGGAGGGGGAGGGTAGGAAGAGCACAAACCACATGAAAGAAAGAAATACTGATTTAGACCAGAAAAGTGAAAGTGGAATAACGACAACAAATACAGAAAAAAGCTAATAGAAAGAGAGTATGTTTTAAAAAAATTAAAAACCACGTATCAAAGTGCCCATCTAGGTTTTGATATTAAGCATATAGTATCACAGTCAGAAGTACAGCTCCAGACTGCTGCATCGAGGACTGCCTATGAGCAAGCAATTTATAACCTGTGGTGGAGCAAAATCTCAGACTTGCAAATTTCTAGAGAACAAAAAAGATTATTTTCTTCCCAGATCTGTAATGTTTGATTTGAGAAGAGAGGATTTCAAGGCTTTATTCTACAGCAGTGATCTTTATATGAGGCAATCAGATACTGCAGTAAATGGAAAAGTGATGACAGACACACCAGGGCCACATGGAACTTACCATAAGATTATTTTTTCATTGATGTCTTTCCTGTATGGAAAAGGTGACCTAACATCAACTTGAGCCTTTCCAACAGGATTTTGGTGAGAGTCCAGCTGCTTGGCCTCATAGGCATCAGTCCAGCCTGGCAGAGTGTCAATATCCACAAATTGGGAAGGAGCACCCAAGGGATCCATGGGATGGAAACAACAACTCCCTTTCTCTGCTAACTTGTCACACTCCAATTCTCACTGGAGTCTTCCAGGTGCTTTAAAGAAAGAAAATCAAACCAGGTCACCAGCTGTTCACTGAAAGTAATTCTCCTGTGGAGCCAGACCTCCCACAAGACTGCAATGCAACTACAACCAGCAGAAAACAGAAAAACATTGATTTTCCACTCAAGCACTCCCTCTTTCTGTTTTGTTACCTGTATGCAGTAAGGCAATGCAAATACTCGCAGTGAGACACACCTTTTCCAGAGGTGAAAACACCCTCTCTGCTAAATTGGTCTAACTGGCTTGTAATCTTGCATTTTGGAAGCAGTGACAACAAATTCCCAAGTGTAGAATGGACCTCAGTCTCCCTGTTATTTCTTCAGCTAAACAAAAAGCAAATTTGTAGCAGTGTATGTATCATCTACTCCTTCAGAGGAATATGGCCCAGGGCCATATTTGGAAAAAAAAAAAATATAAAAAACCACACAGCTTCCCAAAACACAATGCCCCCCAAACCACAAACCTTAGAAACAAACCAATAAAAGCATCCTCCTTCCCCCCAAGTCGTACAGCCCTTGCAGTTCAGTGAATTCTGAAGCGCTGCAAACCAGACTTACTGTCACATAGTTCTAACAGTTGTGCCCTCGGGCACAAAACCCCTTTGCCCAAATAAGTTTTGCAAGAAAAGCAAAACTTAAAGCTGTAAATTTGAACGCTGGCCCAGTGAATTTGAAGACTGAACTCCAGCATCTGACTGGGTTTTGTTAAAGCCTGGGATGACACTGGTTGCTAGATGAAGGCTCAAATGTGCCCATATATACTTTTCAGTTCAGTTTCAAGGCTACTACACTTTCATTGTGACTGCTAAACGATACTAGTGAATCACACAAACATACCCACAGAAGTAACTTCAGTTTTCCACATACACACATACTACTTAACCCTTTTCACAAGTTCATAATGGACAGTAATTTAAAAGAGATTGCATCCACAAGGGATAATTGTGAAACGTGGATTATAAAGCACGTTCATCAGCTAGGAGAAAACAACAAAACAAGCAAGCATCCAAGCTCACACTGAAGGGTAATAAAGGCTGACAATGGGACAAAGACAGCTGTAAGAGCATCTAAAAAAGATTTCTGCCACAAAGACCTGGGAGAAAGGTAACGAGCAAGAAAGGCAACGAGCAAGAAAGGCAATGGGCAAGAAAGGCGCCTCTCCCGCCGGGAAGAGCGGTTGCACTGGCTCCCACCAAAAGCTCATCTGCAACGGCGGCTTCCCCCTACGAACAGCCAAAACCAGAGGTCTGGGTAAGAGGCAGGAGGAGCGGGGCTGCTCCGGGATGTTTCCCCCACGCTCGGTGCCCGGGCCCTCCCGCGGCGGAGGCGGCCCCGGCGGGATGACGGGCTGGGAACGGGGCACAGAGCGCTGGGAACGCGGCACAGAGCGCTGGTAGGTCCCCACACCCCCGGGGCGATGTGCGGGGCTCCTGCCCGGGAGGAGGCGCCGCCTCTCCCGCCTCTCGCACCCCGGACACCGGCACCGCGCACCGCCGGGGCCCCCGCGCGGCTCCACCCGCTCCCTGCCCGCGCTGTCCCCGCGCTGTCCCCCGGCGGAACCGAGCGGCAACTCACGGGCAGAGCCGCAGAGCCGCCGCCAGCCCCGCCCGGCCAGAGGGTCCCGGTCGGCGCCGGTCCGGCGACATCACCCAGCGAAGCGCCGCTCCCGCCGCGCTTCCGCTTCCCTTCCCGGGCGGAGCTTCGCCGCCGCACTTCCCGCCGGGCCCGCCCTGACGCACTTCCAGCGCGGCGGCTGCCGGGCCGGCGGCGCTGCACGTGTGGGGCCGCTGCTCCCTCCGCGCGTTCCCTGCGCATTCCCTCCTTCCCCTCGCGCCCCCCTCCGCGTTCCCGCCGCCATGGGGCTGACGCGGCAGTACCTGCGGTACGAGCCCGCCGCGCTCTTCGGGCTGGTGGCGAGCGCCAGGGGCAGCGTGGCCTTCGTGGCGCTGCGCGGGGAGCGGGGCCGCTACGTGGCCGTGCCGGGCTGCGAGCACGTGTTCGTGTGGGACACGCGGAAAGGAGAGAAGGTGCGAGCGGGGCCCGCCCGGGATGCGGTGCCGCGGGGTGATGGGTGGCGGGGCACGACTGGGGTGCGGCGTGCGGGGCTTTTGGACCACCTGAAGCAAAGCTGCTTTGTGTTATTGGGGGGCGTTTGAAGGGAAGCGACACCTCCACCAGCTTCCCCCCCTCTTCTGTAGTGTGAGCACAGTGTGAGGTTTGATTATGGCTCGAGGCCGCAGTTCTGGTCGTGTCCTGACTCCATCGTGGTGTCTGTCGTCTGGTCATTGGACCTGTAGGATGATCCTACATAGTGTTTTCTTTTGGATAGTCCAGAATAAATTGCAATTTTGGACGCTGACAAGAAGGTCTTAGTACTGTTTATTTCTGTTTAAGGGATTGATAAGATTTGCATTTGTTGAAATCCCACCGACAAGACCACCGCACATAGAGCAGATGCTGCTATAGAGGATTTGGATATCTGGAGTGCAGCAGCTCTCACCTTTGTTTTCTTTTGATAGTACCTTGTGGCCATCAGTTGTCAGGGGTCAGTCCTGTTGTTCTGCTCTTACTGTGAGAGCAATTTGTTTTATATTGACTTGATCCTAAAATGGCTGGATCTCACATGGATCCTTTGAGATTTGCCTCAGTCTCTCAGTTGGGGAAGAGTAATTGCTGTCATGGTGACTGGAAAGCTACTCCCTGTTAAACTGGCTGTGTGAAAGTTCTTGGATGAATTGGGGATGTCATGGAGTTTGTGTTTTGGCTGTGGAACTGGGCATCCCATGTGAAAGTTGTATTTCTTAGGGAGGCAGTGAGCTGTAACTTTAGGGACTTTGCCACATATTGTCTCCTGTCACGTCCTGAAATCACCGTAAGTACTACAGTCCACTACAAACTGAAATCAGGATTTGCTTCACAGCCCCTAGAGTCTGGCAGCTGGTATATTGTTTTGGAGATGTTCTTGTGCAGTCTGTGGGAAAGCAGTTCCATCCTATTCCTGAGAAAGGCCGGGCAAGAGAACTTTCAGGCTTTGCTCTTGTACAATGCTTCTTGTTCTCTGGCACTTAAAATGCGGAGGCAGAATTCTGAGCTTCTGAATTCCAGGCTTCATTCTGCACCAGTTTCCTCTTTGAGTATGAGAAATTATTTCCCTTCTAACTGCTGTTTGCCTTGGAAAATGGGGCTAATGTCACTGTATTTGGTGCAGGAAGTTGAAAAATGAACTTACAAAATGGCAGAAGCTCTCAGTTGGATGTTCAGTATAAGAGTAGAGTGTATACTTTCTGCTGTGTAAATATCTGGCTCTGACATATCATTTATCAACATTATACATGTTTTGTCTCCTAAAAATTGCAGGTTCTTATCCTTAAGGGTCTCAAGCAGGAAGTCAGTTGCCTCTGCCCGTCTCCAGATGGGTTGCACTTGGCTGTTGGGTACGAAGATGGATCAATCCGTGTCTTCAACCTCCTGAGCGGAGAAGCGAGTATCACTTTCAATGGACACAGGGCTGCAGTTACAGCGCTGCAGTACGACCATCTGGGTGGCCGGCTGGTATCTGGCTCAAAGGTGAGGGTTGCACATCTGGAGGATGGCCCTTTCACAGAGATGCTCCATGGGGAAGGCTCACCCGCACTGAAATGTTCAGCATTTTAAGTAGGTTGTGTGGCCTCTGCCTGTAGCAGAGGATGGCAGTGAGAGGAGTTAGGACTGCAAGACAGTGGTGAAGTTGGGGAGCCCAGGGCTGGGAAAGCAGCAGGGGCTGCAGGGCAGGAGTAGTGTACTAGTAGAGGGTTTGAAGTGAAGAAGCTTATGAGGTCAGGAGTAGTGAAAGTGACTCAGTCTGGGATAATGATACATTTACTAGTCCAAATGCACCTTTTGGAAGGAATGGCACTTGCATTAAGTATCCTTGACATTCAAGTTCAGAGTGAGAAAGTATGCTCTCGGGTAATATTTTCAGTCTTGTAGCAGAAGTTTTGCAGAGACAAATGCCAGTCCCTTGGAGATGCTCTCTCTGTTCCAGGATACCGAAGTCATCGTGTGGGATGTCATCAATGAGAGTGGTCTGTACCGGCTGAGAGGACACAAGGATGCTGTCACTCAAGTCCTTTTCTTGAAGGAGAAGAATCTGTTGGTCACCAGGTGAGCCAGGCTAAGTGTAGTTGTTGATCATGAAAGCAAGCAAGGTTTTATTTGAAATTTAGACATCCTATGTTCTACAGCCATTTGTGTTTTCCTTCTTGTCTCATGAGATCTCAGACACACCATCTTTGATTTTGTCGCATCCACATATTTTTTAATAGTGCTTGAATCCAGATGTGGTTAGGGGAGCTGAAATGGCCATACTGAAAAAACAGTATTTAGAAAAGTGTTTAACAAGCTGGTAAATGCAGCAACTTAAATTATTTTAACAAGGAATAATGATATGTTCATTATGTATGTAGCCATTTTTGCCGTTTATCTGGAAGAATTAAGGAGACTTAACTGTCTGTATGTGTAACTCAGACAGCAATGGGACAGAAAAACTGCTTCCTTGTAAGCTGTAAATATAGGAATAAATTAAAAGATGATAGTTTGGTTTTTTTTAGTTGATTTTTAGTTATTCAACATGAGCTGCCAGTTGACTAAATCCCTTTAATAATAAATGGTTGACAGGAGATACTCTTGCTGAAGTGTCAGTCAGTAATTTTTTATTTATTAATATGTCATCTAATAGCTTAATAGAAAAGTACATGCACTCTGTTGAGTGTAAAATTAGAGTTTCTTCAGCTTTTTTTGTATTTTTTTCAGATGGTAAAAGTAGTATTTGGTTAGTTTGGTGGATGATACCCATCTCAATGCAATTTCAATATTAGCAGATCAGCTTTGGGAATGCTTCTTAATTTTCTCAGTAGCTAAATTGAGATAAAATTCCTCTCTATTTTTTAATTTTTTTTTTTTAACAGAGTAGAGCTAATATCCTATTTTTCTGGAAATGCAAAGTCTTGCTTGCTTGCATTAGATTGTTTTATTGCCCAAGCAACTAATTGCCTTCCTTCACGTACAGAATTTTTTGTGGTATTTTCATATGTCCAATTTACAAATGCCTTTGAATCCTATGTAACAAAAGAAGTGGATTAACGATAAATACCACTTGTAAGCAGAATTTTTTTTTTTTTGTCCTGAGGGAGCTTAGTAATGTAACAATTTGCATCTTGATTTAGTTGAAACTCATTGAGGAAAATAGGCTCTGACAAACTTACCAAAAATAAATAAAGTTAAATTGTTGTAGGGTACACTGAAAGAATCTGTTTAAATGCTGAAATTACTTTTCTTGGATGCTCTTGTAGTATTGAGGTAGCATAATGTATGTGTTTTTAAGGAGATCTAATCCTATGTAGGCTTTGAAGGACTGAAACAGCCGTGACTCTCCAGATCAGTGTTCAAAAGGGAGGAATTTGTGTTTCTTGTAGCCTGCTCAATGCACAGGCATGGCACTGGTTGAGACTATGAAGAATTGTTCTTATCCCAAATAAACAAGAAGGAAAGAAGTGTGACACTGGGGCTGGCAGCTGCCTCCAGAGGTGGAAGCAGTTTTCGGTGACTTGCCATGTATCTTTTTGTAGTACCTTTGTATTGCTCTACTTTGTTTGTGTGTAGCTTGTGAAATTTAGTGTCTGAGCAGCTGCTCTGGGAATATGTTGTGGCATGTTTTAGATTTTTTTTTTTTTTTTTTTTTTTTTTATTTCTACCACTTTTCTAAGCATGTGTGCTCTGGCAGTCTTTCCTCAAGTTTTGAATTTTGATTCTTTGTTCCAGCGGCAAAGACACATTGGTAAAATGGTGGGATCTGGATACCCAGCACTGCTTCAAAACTCTTGTTGGACATCGAACTGAGGTAAGGGGGATGTGTGGGGAACTGTTGGGGTGGAGGGGCTCTGGGTTACATGTCATGGCTCACTTTATGCTTTCCCTGCTCTCAGGAGTTGTAAGCTGGCACTGTCATACATTTTAGTTGTCATTAGGCTTTAGGAATGAACAAATGAGAAACCTCTGTACTTTCCAGGACCTGTCATCAATATGCAGTGGGTGACAGTTCTGGTACAGATGTCCCCAGAGGAGGTCCCATCTGGCCATTCTCTTTTTTTTATTCATTTAAATAGATCAATTAAAGATGCACTGCTGTTGTTGTGATAGTTAAAGCAGCCATAAGCCATTTCCTAACACTGTGCCTCTGGACAGGTCTGGGGGATGGCTTTGCTTTCCGAAGAGAAGCGTCTGATCACTGGGAGTGCTGACAGCGAGCTGAGGGTGTGGGATATCACGTACATCCAGGAGGTAAGACACTCCCTCTGTAACCCCTCAGTCTCCCCCCAGCTGCTTGTCTTTGGAGTAAGGTGGGACTGGTACATGTGAAAATCTAATTGATATTCTGGGAAACAGAGCCAAAGCAACGTCTCTGCTGTCTGAGGGGTCCAGAAGCTGCCCTTGGGAGAGGCTTCGCTGCTTTCTCTGGTTTTAGCTTTCAAATGAAGCTGTAAGCACTTCCAGAACAAGATTGCCACAGTGTGTCAGATCTTCCTGCCTTATAGCTAGAGGGGACAGTCTTGTGAGTGGATGATAATCATGGGAGAACATGGAGTGCTTGGTGCCTACAGGCATGCTGTAGGCCACTCTGGTGTACACTAACTAGTTGTATCTCCAGGGAAATGAAGTGTGAAACAGGTATCAAAACACTGTAGCTCTTATGGTTTAAGGTACTCCTTAAGGTGTTTTTTTTTGCCCATGAACAGGTAAAAGACCCTGATGAGCCAGAGTCCAAGAAGAGCAAAGGGCCTTCACCTGGCACAGAAGAAAACACTGAAGAGGACGAGACCTTAGAGTTGGATGAGCATCCTGAGGAAGTAAAATGACTTTTCTATTCTGTCTATGAGATGGTGTATCTAAGCCCATTTATGTGTTTTATACTCTGTCATATTTAACCTGTTCGGGAAAATGTGACTTGGTTTTCTCCGTAACTGTCTTGCTCCATAACAACTTCCTCAGCAGCAGTTGCTGTCTCATCTACCTGCAAAACATCAGCAGAAGTATGTGTGTCAAAACACACATTATTCTCCATTAAAAGAGGAGGACTAGCAGATGTTTAAAGATTAACTCTGCTAATAGAGCTCTTTGATCACACAACACAGGAATAAGACAGCTGGTTGGCAGTGCTGATGCTGAGCTTTGCAGGTCAGTAGCAGAAACTGGGAGGTCAGAGTTGCACCATAACGAAATATGGTGTGAGATTTGATTGCAGAAAGTACTTCTCACTTGTGCTGCTGCTGGAGGCTTTACTGAATCATTCTTTCTGGTGGAACTTTCTGGGGTACTGCTCAGATTTCAGATTGCTTGTAGTTGTGGTAGATACAGGACCTTGTTAAATAATTTTCCAATTTGCTCTCCAGACGATTTCCCTCCCTTCAACCCTTTGCTTAAGAGTCTTTGTTGTCACCTTCTCTGCCTCTACTGGCAGAGGAACTAAGTTCTGGTGCCTTTGTAGCATGAAAATTCATCTCTGTCTCTTAAATGGCTGTGGTTTGCCAATAAATTTAAGTTATTCTTCCGTTGAGACTGTTGATGATTATTTTCAGTTAAAATGCAACAAAATATAATGAGATAAACTTTGTAGCTCACACAGATGCTTGTTTTGTCTCCTGATTATCCTTACTAGCTGTTCTACCAAGACCTTGTAGGTTCATTTCCCCCTCTTCTCTTCTTGACTTTCCCTTGTCAGCAGGTTTCTGAGTTTGCTTGAGAAGATCATGTGACATTTCAGACCAGAGTGTTTTCTTCTTTCCCTATAGCGCATCGTTAAGTGCAGCAAAGTTGGATCCATCGTGCGGGAAGGGAGAGATCGAGTAGTTACTCTTGCCACAGACCGAATGGGCAAGTTTTTGGCCTGTCATGTGAGTAATAGGCTCCTCTGCTATTGAGCTGTACAGGAGGCTGTTAGAGACCTTGGGTAATTTCTGTGAGGGCCAGCCAGGCCTTGCATTCCTTTGACTTTGTTTACTCTGTCTCTAGGGAACAGATGCTGTTCTGGAAGTGTTCACTGTCCTTTCTGAAGAGGAATTGCAGAAGAAATTGGACAAGAAAATTAAGAAAGCAAAGAAAAAAGCCAAGTAAGCAGTCTTTTGGATGTATTTGAATGCTGTCAGTGTCCAGAAGACTGTTAGAAAAGCCCTTTAAGTAGCATTACACAGGGGTTGAAATGCAAACTTCTGGTCATTCTGTTTGTGCTAGCAGCTGTATTTTGGGGTTGCTGTTCCTGTATATCCTTAGTGCTTGTCTGAGCAACACTGCTCTCAGAGACTAAGGAAAGACCTTTCTTTCTGAGTCTTCCCCTTGCAAAAAAAGTAGCTAATGTGTGCAAAGAAATGGACAAAAAATGGACAAAAGAGCTGTTCACCTCTACCTAACATTGCTGTTTATACAGCTTGGTGCATCAAAAATCCTAGATAGGACATGGAGGAATGAGAGTTTCATCTGAGAAGTCAGAGTGACTCTGATACCTCATCTCCTGTTTTACATCAGGCTGGTGAGAGCTTACATAGAGGTGAGAGGTTTCTTAATGTTTTCTTAGTGTTAAATGTGTCTCTGCATATCCTGGCACTGAACAGGTGCCTCAGAACCGCCCTTAGGGAGAGATCTGACTCCAGGGTAGAAACTAAGGCACAGGGTGTGTAAATCTGGAGATGCATTTTGGCAATGGCCGAGGACTTTTGGTGGGTGGTAGGAGATGAGCAGAAGCTGATCTCACTCTCAAACACAGCTTTCTGTTGTCTGTTTTGCATCCATATTTCTCACGTGCCTTGTTCAAGTGCTTTGGCTCCAGACGAGGTTGCCTTTTTTAGGACAGATTTTCTCTTTAGTAATCTTCATACCAGCATGAACTTCACTCTCTCACCCTGTTCCTAAATGTGATTGGCATTGCTGGATAAGAGAGAGGTTATTTTCAGCAGGCTAAGTGGTTATTTTATATTGTTCTCTGTTTCTGTGCTAGTTTGTGTGGGCTGTGATGGGTCATTTTTACTCTTCTCCCTTATCTGACATTTCTAGACAAAAGTCTGAAGAGGTGCCTGAAAGGAGTGTGGAGCTGAGCCTGCAGGAGGAGATTCAGCGGGTCACTAATGTCAAAGCTTCTTCTAAAATCAAGTGAGTGGAAAACCTGTGGTAGAGTCTGAGCAGTGCTTGTGCAGCTACCTGGGGAGAGCTCTGCATGGCTTGGTATGGGGAGAGGTGGAAGAAATTTCCCCCTTGATATCTGTGTGTGTGTGTGTGTTTAGCTTGGAGCAGGGGAGAGGCCTACCATGATCTCCAGTCCATTCACACTCTTCCACAAGTGATCCCCATCTTGTGCACCTCTGTGTCTTAGTGTGCACTTGCTTGTTGGATGTGCTCTGTCTATATTCCTGTATCATTTGACCTTGATTTTTGATCCCTCCTGTAGTTTCTCTTATTGCTCCTGTGTACAGCTGTGATTTTGTCTAATCAAACAGGTCATTTGACATGATTCTCTCTCCAAAAGGAGAGCTGAAGATTGTACTGTTGCTCCAGAACAACGTCATTGAGTCATACAACCTGGACCTGTCAGCACAAGTCCCACAGGCTGTCCGTGCATCCAAGATAACCATTGGAGGCCACCGCAGTGATGTCAGGACGTTGGCTTTTAGCTCTGACAACATTGCCATTCTCTCAGCAGCTGCAGAGTCTGTAAAGATCTGGAACAGGTATGCAGTCCAGTTGGGTCAGTGTCCTCTGCCCTATTATGTGTGTCAGTCTCCCAGAACTCAGATGCTGTGTTCAGAAAAGCAGTGCTAAGGAAGAGGGGGAAATGGAGAGAGATAAAATAGTGAATGAACTAAAGGAAATAAAAAGAAAACAATTTGACTTCTTTTCGTATTAGGGAAACTGAGAAGCTGTACAGCTAAAATTGCAACACAAGGTCTAAATACAGAAGTCTGGTGGAGCAGTCTGGTAGAGTGTATTTTGTTCTGGGAGGTTTTTTTTTTTTTTCCTTTTTAATAGGAGGTAGTAACTGTTACCCTAAACAAGCTACTACCTGTTCTTTTGGGAACGTGTTGAATTCTTGGCATTTTATCTGAAGGATTTAGTATTAGACCAAGTAGGCTGCTACTTTGATCTAGATTGTTGTCCCAGTGTATCCTGAGTGGTGCAGGTTTCAAGCTCTGTTAGCCTTTGAACTCTCTGTCTTACACTACCCTCTCCTGAGTGACAGGAATTGCTTTTGGAGTATGGGAGCTCTGTCCTTCCTCACAACAGCAATAAGTCATGACGGTGGACTATATAATGGCATGTTTTTATGGAAAATGTTCTTAGCAGTAATGCTGGATAGCCTTTGGGTCATAGGATGGTGGTGGTGTCTCTTCTGCCCCCAGCTGAAAGACAGCTGTGGGCAGTGGCCACTCTGGAGCATGTCTCACTGAGTGGGCCAGATTTGGTGTTTGACAAGAGGTTTTGGGCTCTGTCTCTGCCCACAGATCGACCTTGCAGTGCATCCGGACGATGGACTCTGAGTATGCCCTCTGCTCGCTCTTTGTCCCAGGAGATCGACAAGTCATCATTGGCACCAAGGTGAGGAGTGCCCTTCTGCACTCCAGACTGCCCAGGTCTGGAAATATGTTGTGGAAGTGTCACTAAGGCAGCCTCACAGAAAATATGCGCTTTGATTTGGAGCACTCTGTTTTAGGTGTAAAAATCTCTCTGACCGTCAGGTTCTGCTCTGTTCCCAAACTCTTTATGGAGCTCTTGTAACTTGAGCTGGACATCTGGGGAGAGCTTTGGGAAGTCCCTGACAGAGATCAGGTGTTTGGTCGTCTGTGTAACAGCCATCTAACAGCTGGCTGTTGGGGAGATGGATGGCAGGGTCTCTCTTCTGTCAGAAGCTATCATGAGTTGTGAACAGAGGGGCTTATTTGTCTTCTGTGGTGTATCTTTCTCTCCAGACAGGGAAGCTGCAGCTTTTTGACCTGGCTTCTGGGAATCTAATAGAGACACTTAATGCTCATGATGGGGCAGTGTGGTCCATTGCTCTTTCACCAGACCAGGTAACTCAGCCACCTTTTTAAGTATCATCTGTTGCATGTCTTTTTGTGTAGCTCCTTCCTTTAGTACTGTGTTTGCACTACCACTGAGATATGGGAACCCCTCATCCTGGGTGGTGGAGGATGCAGCTGGTAGTGTCTAAGAGCATTGTAGTGGAATAACAACAATAGCAAGCAATAACCTACCTGAGATTCATGCACCCTACAGATTAAAACATACAGGTTAGATTTTACCCTTGTTCTAAATGTAATGTAGGTGGGATAATGTTGGACTGTTCTTCATTTAGAAGGCTGTGCTCATGTGGTGATGGTAAGGTGTGTGTGATCCAGTAACAGTGGGAGTGTCAAATGGCCCACAAAGCACAGGCACATTGTTACCTACAGCTGAGATGACTGCTTTCAGTCCCAAAGTTTCAGTCCAGGTTTTGACCTATGTTTGGAGTCTTTGTTTTAGACCTCCCTGCTAGAGCTTTTGAAATTGTTGTTGTTGCTCAGCCAATGGGTAATGCATGCTTTAACCAGAGCAGGTATTCCTGGTGGTGTCCACTTAATCATTAATGCTGTAGGAAAGTGGGACACTTCAAAAACCTCCTTGTGTGTTGGCAGTTCCTTGCTGTAGACTTTACTTCGGTTATAGCAATTGGTTTCACAATAACTTTTTTGTTTTCCCCTACAGCATGGCTTTGTGACAGGAGGTGCTGATAAATGTGTCAAATTCTGGGAGTTTGAGCTTGTGAAGGATGAGAGCAGTGTTCAGAAAAGGTGAGAAAATAAACCTTTCTAGACTATGTTGAGCTGCAGTCTCTGTTGTTGTTGATGAATGCTTTGGCCTTCGCTGTGCGCTGCAAGAAGCGCCCATGACATCTTTGTGGAATATGTGGAGAAAAGTGTGAGCTTGGTGCTGTTTTGTGAACACCTGAGCTTAGCTGGAGAAGGGCACTTGCCTAATTCTGATCCCTTTCTTCTGTGTGAGTTTAGCTTCTAATTAGGTTGGGCTTCCAGATCATTAAGCAGTAAATTTAGCAGTGAAGTTCATCAGCCTGCAGGGCCTGCTTATTTCCAGTCCTGTCTTGTAAAAGTCATAGTGAGGAATGAGATGCTGCATGTTACAAGTAACTTGCTTTCCCAGGGTGCAGTGTGGGACTTCCTATCTCTTCCTAACTTTTTTGTATGGGATAACAATTGGGTTTTTTCCTCTTTTTGTTGCCAGGCTTTCCATGAAACATGTGCGCATTTTACAGCTGGATGAAGATGTTCTCTGTGTGAGGTACAGCCCCAACCAGAAACTGCTGGCTGTCTCCTTACTGGATTGCACTGTGAAGATTTTCTATGTTGACACGCTCAAGGTGTGTGAGACCAAATGGGCTGTGAGGCTGTGCAGGGAGTGATGTAATGGTAACCTGCAAGATCAGGAATACATAGGAAAAATGTCTGTTTATTGCACAACACCAGGAAGAATCACAGAGATCATGCATCCTGCTTCAGGTGCCTGTTTGTTAGCAAACCTGGCAGAACCATGGCTGGCTGACACTGGGGAAAAGATCCGTGTTTCATTTGGAAAGTGTTCCGAGCCTGTAGGTGTCAAGGTCCATTCTAAACGTTGCAGACATGGTGTTACTTGTGAGTTGCAAGGCAGTGTAAGGGTGTAGATGGATGTGTCACATGTGGCACTAAATAGGGCATAGCAGAGGCAAAACCTGGGGGAGGAGAACCTTCCTTGTGAGCAGCGTGTGGTGGTTTTGTGAGTTGTGTATTAGCACATGAATGTTAGGGAGTGACACAGGACAGACTGGGACTGACAGGTAGGCAGAGAGAAATAGAGATAACTCCATAGGCAGTGGTGATTAGCACCAGAATTAGTTCAGCTTGCTTGGGTACTTCCACCCTTCTCTCAGTTCTGCCATCATGGCCCTGCTGCAAACTGTTCAGGGCAAGAATAGAAGTGGAGCAGCACTAGAAAGACAGAGCTCCTGATGCAGATCAAAACCAGCCTGTAGCTTGAGATTTTCATGCATCTCTTCCCAGCATGTCTAACTGAGTCACCTTTCTTCTGCTTCAGTTTTTCCTCTCTCTGTATGGACACAAACTGCCAGTGTTGTGTATGGACATCTGCTATGTAAGTATCATTAGGGCTGTGTTAGGTGGGTCAGTGGGTGATATGGATGATTGTGAGAACCTCTGCTGGCAGCAAGGCCTCTGGGATAATGGTTTCTTGTCACCTCCTTGCTCCCAACTTAGCAGTTTCTGGATGGGACACAGCAAGCAGTCCTATGCTCCCTGGAAGGAGTACCAGAGTAGTGGTCATGACAGAACTGACCAGGGCATTTTGTGAGTGGATGGAAATCAAAATGCTGTTGTGGTTCCTTAGATTCAGCTTAAAAGGACAGCCTGCTCTCTGCTAAAGTTACTAACTATGTGAGAGAAGCTTGAATTTTTTGTTAGTGGAAGCAGAGACCAGGTGCTGAGATGAAGCAGCCTTTTGTCTGCTTTCATGTCTATTCATTCTTGGGCTGCATCTTGCTCTGGGGTGTCTTTGGAATGAGGCTCATTGAAAGCCAAGAATGTCAAGATAAAACTAAATGCAGAGGTTCAGAGGAGGGCCAGTGCGCTGTACCAGTACCACAAGTGTGGGCCACCATGGGGAGAGAAGGTGGAGGTATCGGGAGGCTGTGTTTCAGGAGCCAGATATTGCCTACTCAGCAGTGCTTTGTCACCGGTTCAGCAGCAGTTCCTCATAGGGTTGCCAGCCAGCTACCCACACCCTCCTCTCTCTTTTTGCTCTGTAGGATGGGACTCTAATTGCAACTGGCTCTGCTGACAGGAATGTGAAGATTTGGGGCTTGGATTTTGGAGACTGTCACCGTTCTCTCTTTGCCCATGACGACAGGTTAGTCAAATCCTACAGCACTGGGGCTGTGGACTCGCTTGTCTCCAAGGGATTGTGATCCAGCAATAATCCTTTTGTCCAGCATAGAGTGGGAGGAAGGTCTGCAGTGTTCCCCAAGTGGGTAAATTTGAGCCTCCTTCTCTTCCAGTGTGATGTATCTGCAGTTTGTGCCGAAATCCCATCTCTTCTTCACAGCTGGAAAGGACAGCAAGATTAAGCAGTGGGATGCAGATAAATTTGAACATATCCAGACCCTGGAGGTAGGAAGTTTTGGAGACTGTTGAAAGGAAGCATTATCCCTGCATGAGCAGCATTTTCCTCAGGGGTGGGAGTTGGATGGTGTTCATGCCATACCTCTTCTGTCTACCATGCAGGGGCATCACCAGGAGGTGTGGTGTTTGGCACTCAGTCCCAGTGGAGACTATGTGGTGTCAGCATCCCATGACAAGTCCCTGCGCCTCTGGGAAAGGACAAGGGAGCCACTTATTTTGGAAGAGGAGAGGGAGATGGTGAGAGTTGCATCCTTCGTGCCAAAGACAACTTCCAGGCCTGGTTTCTCTTCAGGAAGCAGTTGCCTCCTTTTTCACTGTGGAAGAGCCTGGCTCTACACTTGGCCAGCTGGCTCGTTATGAACCACAGCCTGGTGTTGGGGTGCCTAGCTTACTTGTCCTGCATTGCAGATGCCTGGCTAACTTGCTCTCTGCTTTGCTTCTCTCCTGCTTCTCAGACTCCGGTCTGTAGTTGTGCTTTTCTGCAGGTCAGTTGTCTACATTCTTTGGTATTCTCTTATTCTCTTGTCCTCCTTTCAGTACAAGTGTGCTTGGGAGGCAGTTCAGCAGGTGTCTGTTGTGGAGTGATGGAAAGCACCACTTCTGTTAAACGCAGTTTGTCTTGGTTTCCCCTGTCCCTACTGTGAGAGGTCTATTCTGTCTTAGTAGCAGGCCCCAGAGCTCAGGGGTGCTGGAAGAAGCCCCTTCTCTTCCATCTGAGCATGTATTGTGAGGACTTGCAGACTCCAAGAACTTGAATAGGAAGGAAAGTATGGAGGCCTCTAGTCCAACCCCATGGTCACTGCAGGGTAACCTTAAAGCAGGTGCTCAGATACTTGTCTTGGTACATTGACATCTCCAAGGAAAGAGATTTTCCAGGCAGGCTGAGCACCTGTTCCAGTATTGAGCCACCATCAGGTCGGTGGATGTGTTTATTTTATGTATCCAATTGGAGATTCCATTGGAATAATTTGTAACTCTTGTCTTTTCATTGTATCCCTCAGAGGAGCCTGTCTCTGTCACCCCTTCTTAAAGCAGTTCTCAAACCACGGTAAGGGAAGGAGGCAGAAATGCAGAAGCAGGAGTAGTTGAGAAAGCTGCAATAGATGTATGGGTTTTTTTTTTTTATCCCAGCCTGTTTGCAAGAGCTGACCTATAGCCTGCACCTTGATACCCAGTGTTACAGAGGGTGGTAAAAGGAGAGACAGCTTCTTTGCTAGATTCTAGAAAAGTGTGTTTTGGGTCAAGTTTGAGTAGCAGGGTGGGCGTGAATACACCAATAGTGAATTACACACTGATGTAATTGATGCCCATTCATGTGAGAGATGGCAAACTGGAGGCTTTTTCCTCTTGCTTGCTAGGACAATCCTGGGACTCCTGTGCTGTGTGACTGGTGAAAGGTCTGGTGCTGAACTGCTGTGGTATCTGTCTTGGCTTGGTGGGCTGTCTAAGGGCTGTTCCTGCATCCAGGGCAGAGGCCTTGATTTCTTCTTGTCTGGAAGATGCTCAAGTTGCCTGTGGGTTTGGGTCCAGGGACAAATGGGCATTTTGCACTGGCACTGTTGCTCTCTGCTGATTTATCCTGATTTTGCAATGGGCCACATGAAGCTGCAGGCTCCCTTGCTCAACCAGTCTGGAGGGAATTTGTACCCTTGCTGCCTGCTCACCCCTGTTATTATGTTGTGTTCTCATCCACTGTAGCAACGAGAAGCTGAATATGAAGAGAGTGTGGCAAAGGAAGAGCAGCCTGTGGTGAGTAGCACCATCTGACTGTGCGTCTGTCTGACTGTACAAACTCTGTAATAACTATTGCTGTAAGAGGTATAGAAGAGGTATCAAAGAGGAAAGATGATTTTCTTCCTTTGAGGAGGTGCAGGGGGAAAGGTACTGCAGAAGCTGTGGCTGCACAATGATGCATTTGGCTTTGGTACTTCAGAGAGACAACATCAGGAGATTGTGTGGAGCTGGCCAAACTGCTACACAAGTAGCTGTGGACACTGAAACCTTGCTGTGCTTTTACCCTATTTATCTCCCCACTTCAGGTCCACACCAGCTGTGTACCAAGGCTGGGCTGCCTTCTGGCAGCTGCTTCCAGGTCCATGTTAGTGCAGGACTGGTGGGGAAGACTGATCCCTCTAGCTCAGGTGCTTGGGTTGTGTTGCTGCTTGTTTTGACACTTACTGGATTACCTGGCCTCTGTTGGCAGAATGAAAACTGTATTTTCCTGCCTCTCGGAGCTTGGTGTTAGTACAGTGTCTCTGTTCCTGAGGAAAGGCTGTCCACTTGGGAAACGCTGTATTTCTCCACATAAATGACCAGTTTAGGGAACGGGGTTGATGTTTTTCTTAGTACGGATTATGGTAGAATGCCTACCACAGCGGGTGCCTACATGTATCAGCTGCTCAGCTGCGGAAGGATGGAACTGTAACTCCTGTATTTTGCAGGTGCCTGGAGAGACGCAAGGAGAGACAGGGCTGGCAGGAAAGAAGACTATTGAAACCATCAAAGCGGTAAGGTTGTGTGGGTCTGCTGGTGTTGATTTGTGCCTTACCAGCCTCTGCTCTAGGGGTGCTGTCACAGGGTTGGAGCATCAGTTTGAAGAGTAACTCGTGCTGTCACATAAGGGCAGGTTGCCTCTGCCTGTAAGAGCAGTCTGTCCTGCTCTGTGGTCAACAGGGAAGGATCTGACTCTCTAGAGTCACACACCAGGAAATCCCGAGATCTCTCCGGGAATGAGGTGTGAGGTTCCTGTAGCTGCAGCTTTCTCTGCCTGTCATGTATGTGACAGACTGGGCTGCTCTTGCCCTATGGGGTTTGCAGCCCAAAGGAGCACAAGGCAGCTGGGATGTTCTCTAGGCATTAGGCCTCTCCCTGAAGGAATGTGCAGTCCTGTGGGCATCTGTGAAGGTGGAAGTGTATTGTGGTTCTTGAGGTGGGAGGTGTACCAGGAAGGTGAGGGGGTGGGTAATTTCATGCTGCAGATTTCAACAGTTTGGTGCTCTTGTAAATACAGAGGAAATCCTTAATCTGAATAGGCTGAAGCTGCAAGAGAGAGGGCAGTGGGGGAAATGTGGGTGGTGTGTGATGTCTTCAGGACGTGATTGGTGTGCTCAGGTGCAGTCTGGAGCAGAGGTCATTGGGCGAGGTGCCCTCTAGTGCTCCGGGTCAGCCCCTCTGCTTCTGCCTCCCTTTGTCCAGCTGGGCTTTGCTTTGGCTTGTCCCGTGTCACTGATGTGCTGTTCTTGTGTTGGACAGGCTGAGAGGATCATGGAAGCTATCGAGCTGTACAGAGAAGAGATGGCAAAACTAAAGGAACACAGTGTCATATGCAAAGCTGCAGGGAAAGAGGTAAAAGACTGAGGAAAGTACCAATCCCAGTGTGTGTTGGGTGTATCCTTCCAGCTCAGGTGGTTAGCATGCAGGTAAAGTCAGGATAGCTCAAAACAGCAGATACTAACTGAAATCTTTTGGAGAACTAAATGGCACCATGCTCTGGGGTATGGTTAGTGGTGTGTTCTTTCCTTCCAGTATCTTTATGTTTAAATTCATAGCAGGATGTAAGTTTTGTCCCTGGAAGAGCATGCTGCTGCAAATTCATCCCAAAGCCTAGTCTTTGCCTGCATCTCAACACTCCCTGCTAAATAAGGGGCTGTGATGTAAGTGGGAGAAGTGACAAGAAGTGGGAGAAAATTCATACATGTTTGAGTTAGTTATATACTTCTGAGAATGAGATTGTCCAGTGGCTGCAAATGAGGCCTTCAGTGACGTTCTGGGGAGGATGGAGGTGTGGGAATTACAGGAAGACACTCAATAAAAGGTCTCTTCTACTGTGGGTGAAAATTTGGTCTGAATATGCGTTTGTACACACACACCTTCCTCATTCTAACCCATTCTGTATATCCAGGTTCCCTTTCCTGTCAACCCCATCCTCCGTGCCTATGGAAATATTACGGTAAGTGGAATGCCCAGGCCACAGGCTGTGGTCCTTTCTCAACTTCAGTGGGGCTGGTTGATTTGCTGGCTGAACCAAAACACTGGGTTGTTGTGGGAAAGGATTGCTTGATTCAACTTGAAATCTTGGTCCTTTGGTTTGTGCAAAGAGAATGTAATTTGGGTTTTTCATGATTGTGGAGTTTCAGTGGATTTTTTAAATCATTTTTTAGTATCTTGCATGTGTGTTACAGAAGTTTAACCCCATCAGGGTTAAAGAGGGGGAAATGAAATCCTGTGGCTCAGTAGCTAGCAATTTCCTTGCAGGTGGATGATGTTTAATTGAATCTACTGTACAGAAAAGGGAGTTTGGACCAGCTTCCAAAGCCTTGGAGAATGTGCTAGTCCAAGTGCTAGGCTGCTGGGTAAAAACATAGGTGCATGTCATTATGTGTCCTGTTATGTGGTTATGTGATGAGCATCAGTGTGTCAGACCACGAACAAAAGTACTTTATATGCTGACAGTTGCTGATCTTCTTTCTTGGGAGAAACTCTACCTGTGGGCTGTTTGTCCCAACATACCTACTGTGTTGCCTTGACTCAGGAAGCAGGAGCTGGAAGCACATGAAGGGTGCCTGATCCTAAATCAGAAATCTGCCTGTGCAGGTGTAACCACAACAGGGCAGCTCTGGGCAAGGCAGGGCTGTGTTGTAGTATCTGGGTTGACTTACGTGGCATTGGTACAGCAGTTACGGATTGTGTTTCTATTCCTGAAGAATTTACATAGAAAAAATCCTGTATGATAGTTAAATGTCCAGGTTTTTCAGGCTACAGCTGGTGCCTTAACTCACTCATGCCATGCTACAAAACGACATTTTTCACTAAATTCTGAGAATTTTTGACATCTGACAAGGATTCATGGATTTCACTGATAAGTAGAAATCCACTACTCTGAGTAGATTAGTTTTTGTTTTCCTGGTTTATTCTAATGTGAACTTGTAGACTGTGTTTTTAAGTACCCTTGAGAAGATCCTTATTTTTTTATTGTCCCCTTTTCATGAAATCATAAAATTGTTTGGGTTGGAAGGGACCTTAAAGATCATCTAGTTTCCAACCCCTCGCCATGGGCAGGGACACATTCCACTAGATCAGGTTGCTCAAAGCTGCATGTCAATGCCAGATGAAACAGCCTTCTGTTTTCCTTCTAACTACCTGTAATCACCTTGCAAGAGCCTTTCTGTCTCTCCATAATTATGTGTCTATTTTAATTATAAGTTGGATAGACTGAACAGAAGTGAATGAAATCCTACGACCTAATAGTTATGCACTTTGGCAATTCCGAGTTCTGCTCTGCATCTGCCAAACACTTTCAGCAGATTAACAGGAGTAGCAGGACTTAAGTCTTTGGGAGATGAGTTTGTGTAAGGTTTTATATGTAATTTGTTTGTTTCACCAAACTTTTTTTCCAGTTTTTACAGGATTCACTGAAGTGAATTGAGATGATTTTAATAAACTAGATTTTTCACAATATTCTTCACCAGTGTAGAGAATCCTGAGAAGGTTGGGTCTGTGTTTTAAGGAGGGAGAACTTCTCAGCTGACTGAAGCTGAAGGAGTTTCCTTTGTTCTACTAAGCTTGATCTGTCTGTCTCACAAGATGTGACTGTGTGAAACGGACCTTAAGGCATGTTGGTCCTGGAATGTTTCTTGATAAGCAGAGTTGGTGTCTTTCCTGTTACAGCCTTCTGCATATGTGCTAGAAGTTTTCAAGAAGGTCAAGTCAAGGTGAGTCCAAAGAGCCTTATTGCTGAACGGATTTGTGACTGATTATTGGATTTCTGGGCCTGGGACTGGCTGGGGTCCTTGAATGGTCTTTCATGCTGGGTATAGGCAGTGCTAGAGAGCCTGGAGTTACTGTTCCTGGCAGCCTCTTTTGAGAATACATGGAATTGGGGACTGGAAATTGTTCCTTCCATGGAGAGTGTGGGATGAAGCTTGTGAATGTGGGTTGGTTTCTTGGAGATGCACATGTATGTGGAGAGTAGTTTGGGAATGCTGAGTAGGAAAGGCTGTGTGCCTGTTCCCTGTGCCAGAAGATGCCTGCTGGCTTCGATTGTAGTCTGTACAGATGCACTGTGCTTTGTGGGCAGTCACGGACTGGCCACAAGGAATGCTTAGCACAGCTTTTGTACCAGAACCTACCTATATGGAAGTGTTTTCCGCTCATATGTAGCGCTGCAGTGGCTGAGATTAATGCTTCTGTCCCTTTGCTTTTTCCTCAGTGAACTGGAAGAGTCTCTCCTGGTGCTGCCCTTCTCCTATGTCCCTGACCTGCTCAGACTCTTCAATGAATATATTCACCTAGGTTCAGATGTTGAACTCCTGTGCCGAGCTCTCCTCTTCCTGCTCAAGTGAGTCCTTTGTCTGCCCAGACAGTATCTGGGCTTTCTTATTCATCTCTGAGTCTGAAACTCTTGGGAAGCCTCCTTAAGAATAAACATGTGGCCTCTGCAGGAGGTAAGGAATTACTGCAGCCCACAGTGAATGGTGTGTGGGAATTAATTGGTCGGATGCAGTGTTGACATGCCCAGATGGGGTTGCTGGTCCTGGTGCCCCAAGTCTCACTGGTGTGAAAGATCCTACCATCAAGTCTGAAGTGGCACTGTTGGTGGCAGAGTCATTGTGTAGAGCCCGTGTCCTCAGAGAGATTTCCCCTTGCACCACTGTATGTTAGACTTCAGAAAATAGCTTTTCCAGAGAAATCTGTCCATGTCTGTTGTAGTGCTGGTCTGGGGAAGCCTAATTTAAGAAAAAAAGTGTGTCCAGAACACATAGAGGCTCAGGAGAGGGCCTTTCTGATGTTTCTAAGAACAATGCTGCAATATATCACTGCCTGCTTTGTTCCCAGGATACATTTTGGGCAGATCACAGGCAACCACATGTTGGTGACAGTGATAGAAGATCTGAAGAAAACTACCATCTCCAGAGTTAGTGAGGCCCGGGTGAGTGTTGCATCCTCCCCTGCTCCAGGATCTAGAATAACAGGATGGGCCAGTGTTTGTGAGCCTGTATTGTCTGTGGTGTCCACTGGGAAAGTTGGTTGGGGGTCCTTTTAAACCATCCTCCTTTGCAAAATAGGCTGCCTTTTCCTTATGTTCTTCCTTTTGTGAGCCTAGCTGTGCTCTGTCCCTCATTTACTCTTGGTTTTGTGATATATGTATTTGGGCCTTGGCCTACTAGTTTCTAAATATGTAGGAGGTAAATAAACTTTCTGTTTTTCTTGGGCTTGTCTGTGGGCTGCTCTCTTAATTAATGCAGACTGTCCATCTTCCGAGAGGCAACTTCAGGTGCCTGTCAGCAACTTGTCTTTCAGAATATACAATGTATTATAGCTACTCTTAATAGAGGATGGTGGGGAACAGAGTGCAGCACTGACTGTTCTCCTACTCAGATGAAGTTTACATTTAAATAATGTTGTGTTCTTTAAATCTGTGGATTGTCCTGCTTTTATCATTTCTTGGCAAAGAAATTTTTATCATTTCTTGGCCAGTGCAGGACCCTCTGCCCCCTAGCAAGCTTGAGATGTGCCTAACAATGTGGTGCTGGTCTGTCTCTGCAGGATGTGCTGGGATTCAACATGGCAGGGCTCCAGTTCCTGAAGAGGGAGATTGAGGCCAAGGATGAGGTGACATTTTTTGCTGATGCCACTGAACGTTTTGAGGAGAAAAAGAGGAAGAGGAAGAAGAAAGAGAAGATGGTTCTTGCAGTGCTCTAGCATTTGCTGCCCCAGACCCAGAGCACCTGGATGGAGTCATGTAACCTCAGTGCTGGCCATGGAAGTGTTCTTGTGGCTGAACATCGGTGCTGATGTCCAGTGGCTGGGACAAAGTCTGTCCCCTCCCCATGTAACCAGCTTGTAAACCCAACTCAAAATGGTTGTCTCTGAGGTGAACTGTCTTTAGCCTGCTGCAAATGTATGCATTTGGACTGTTTCTGAGGTGACTGTCAAAGGCACACGCTCTGCCTCCAGGGGAATGCGCGTTAGCAACTGAGTTGATTATCCTGTGAAAGAGATCAGCTCCTTCTGGCAGCACAGATTCAATGGAATCGAACGCATGGACTGCTGGTGAGACCGTGCCCTGTCCAGGGAAGGCAGCTGGCAAGATTTCATACTGTTTTGACACCTGCTCATGGCTTGTGGCCTCTGGACAAAGCTCAGTGACTTCTGCTGAAGTGTGAGAACTTGATCTACAGCTGCTCAGTTTTTAGTGGGACAGGGAGAAACATGGCTGTACTATGTAAGGAATATTTATATGTGCTCTATGAGACTATTTTGTTCACGGTGTTTTGTCCTGATATTTGCCTCAGCTGCCTTGCCCTGTCTGTCAGTTTTGAAAGGATTTTTTTTACAAGGAATAAAATTAGTGGGAGCAAATGAAAGGGCTGCCACCCAGGATTGTGCTGTTCTGGAGAACTGGCAGACTGAGTGTGAGAAGTGTGAGTTGTTTGCATTGTAGTTGATCCAGTTTTTAGAAAGTGCACTGGATTGTTGCAATGTTGTATTTGTCCTGTATCAGATAAGAGTTTATTTTCTTGGGGGGGGGGGGGGGGGGGGGGGGGGGGGGGGGGGGGGGGGCAGAGAGGCGGGATAAAGCAAGCAAGGCTCTGCTGCTCTGGTAAGTTATTAGTTTGTAGTACATGCTGTGTTTTTTACCAGTAATCACAGGTTTGGTGGATGTGATGGGGGCAGCTTCTGGTTACTTTGCTGGCTGTTGGGCCTACATGTCTGACTCGGGTACTCAAAGCTGAACTTCTAACCTGAGTTTCGTGTGGATTTTTATTTGCATCCCAGTTTTTGCTGAGTGCTGTCTTTGACTTAGGGTCTCTATTACTAGCAAGTATGCAAAAAGCAAACAGTTCAGTTGCTCAGTATTTAGGCAGCACCTCAGGTGTAATAACTACACCTCTTAGAATAACTGCTGTTAGTAAATAACTTTGTCGGGAGGGGCTGATTGTTCACTTGCTTCCTTCAGAGTCTGGGTAATTTACAGGAGCACATTGTGCTCCAATTCCAGGAAGTGGGTCTCAGACTATTTACAGAAGTAGCAGCCTTCATACAGCTCTGCCAGATGTTTGTGGGTGCCTCTATAATTTTATATTTGTCCAGATATGGGTGAAACTTGTGATCAAACAGCTCCACTCAAACATGTCTCCATCCTGACCTATTCTGTTCTACTTCATCGTATTCTGTTCTTTTTCTTTACTCCTCCCAAAGAAGACCCTCCTAAGAGGGTCTCATAAAAGGAATTACTGCAATGAGAGGAAGAGAAGGCACTGTAGGATGATAAATTTTGTTGGTAAACTTAGTTGACATCTGTTTTCCATGTCAGCTGCTGCTGGAATGGGCTAGCTCACTGGGAAAACAAAAGTGTTGCAAACAGAGAGGTGGCTTGTGACACCACAGTGCACACTCAGCCAAGGTGAGTGAGGAGAGAGATCCCAAAACCAGGTACCAAAAGGTGACGTCTGACTGTGCCTCTCTATGATGTGCCCTGTTTACCTTAGTGACAGGGAGATAGGTGCCATGGAACCCATGTAATGAGCTGCTGTTTGATGATGTTCTGGGAGGCCTGGGATAAAAAACACAGCCACAGGTGCACATGAACTCAGGGACTGGTTGTAAAGGAGGAATGTAAAAGTATAGAAGAGTGGCTTGGAATGCTGAGTCATCATTATGATGACAGATGTTTCCTCCACTCTTAAGTTGGAAGAGGGGGAATTCCTTCACCTTTGTTTCCACTTACTGTCACTGGTATTAGGGAAGAATTCTTGGAAGAAAAGGTCTTTTAGGTGGAAATTTGTCCTCTCATAGCTGCTGACACAGGCTCCTCTGCTGAACTTGCCTTCTGGTTCTCTGATTAGTATCACTTGTGACTGATCTGTACTAATGCAGTACTCAGGTGGCTCCTGAGAGCTCAGCATATGCTTTAAATGGAAGAGGTCTGTCCTGTGCCAACAATCCATTGATACACTAGAATTCTGATATCCTTGGGTACATCAACTTGCCCTTTCTTAGGTGCAATTCCCTTGATTTATAAACCTGAGCAGGAAAGCAATTTTAAGTACAGGGCCAGCTTAAATCTGTATCAGAATATGTCTCTCACTTAACAGTGTGAATGAGAGAGTACAAAACTGGCATTCACATTTCACACTCGTGAAAGCTGTTATTGTTCTCTCAACACTTCAGAGTGACTGAGAATCCCATGATGGGAGATTAAGTCATCTGCATGTATCAAGGAAACCCCCCCCATCTCTCTCAGGATGTCACATGTGGGAAAAAGGATGAAACATGAAAGCACCTGGTGGAAATGAATTCATTCATAAACAGGAAGCAGAGCTGCATTTGGATACACAAATAAGATGGCTCACAAGGAGCCTGAGATGTTTCTCTTAGTCACTGCTGTGCGAGTAGGAACAAGGAGGGAGAAAAGGCCATCTCTTAAGTGGCTCAGTCTTCCACTGTGAAGAGGGAGGAGCATTTGAAGGTGCTATAAGCTGAAGATCTCTCTGTCAAGTGTAACTTTGTGTACTCATAATCCTCCTCTGGTGTCTGCAGCTAATTAAAGGTAGGTGAACACACAGAAAGTTAAGCTTATGATTGTGAAAGCAAACAGAGACTTAAAAGACCAGAGCAGGTCAGCAACTCCCTTAGAGAATCACAGTTGACTTCAGTGAAACCTGCTGCATGCTCAGTACTTGAAAGAGATTTCAGGTGCCTGAGCACCTGAAACCTAACCCCTTTTTAAAAACAAACCTCTTGGAAACCATTCAGTACTGTAGTAGGGTTGAAATACAGTACTCTTTCCACTGTTCACATTTCAGACAGCCATGTCAGAAGTTAATGAAACTTTTGGACCACCTTTCCCATTCACAGGGAACAGGAAAAATATTTATTCACACTTAATATGATTAATTAAATGAAAAAGCCTACATTGGGATGTTTCTGTACTGTTGGACTAAAATTCAGGTATTTCAGTGCTGTTGATCCTCATGTTATTCTTCTAGGGCTCTAACCTATAGTGAAAGAGGAGAGAAAATTAACATGAAAGAAAAAACCCAAACCAGTAAACCTCAGCTCTACCTCTGTACAGTTGTTGAAGCAAACCCAATAATTACACCCAGATTGTTTTCAAGTGTTATGGCAGCACTGTGATTGCTACACACTGGCTTCAGTATATTTGTCTCTTGCTTTTGGAAGAGGTCCCAACGAGAAAGGGTTCTTACATGGGCCTCAACTAGATTAAGAGTTTGCTTTTATTGCACAAATCGAATGGCACAAAAATAACTACACAGTCAGGATGGGTGGTCTACTTAGGAATACCAAAGATTTTCACAGGCAGCTTCCTGTGCAGTATTTAATTCTGAGTACTGAATTAGAATTAAGAGAATCTTTGTGAAAAGTTTTAAATACAAATGTGAAATAACTAAGAAAATATAAGTGAGATATAACTAAATTTGGTTAGGTGATGCTTGATCAGTGATGCTTGATCAGTGATTTTTGCTTGCTGGTCTCTACGAGGAGGTGTGGCAAATTTGTGATCTAGTATTGCAAGGTCTAGTATTGCAGGAATGTTTCCAGGACTCATTGAAGAGAACCACTGGCTCTGGTGATAACTTCCTGGAAAGGGTGATACAAACTTTGAAAATTGTCACAGTGCCTCTGCAGTGACTTAACTGTTTCTATTTGGGATGGCTGAATAAGCCTGGGAGTGTTGGTGTTTCACGTTTGGTGAGAATAAATGGGCCAGTCCAGAGTTCCTTGACATATTTGAGATGGATATGGTTTTGAGTCCAGGAAACTTTGAGGGGAGCAATGTTCAAAGAGGTACTAGGTAGAGTTTTCTGGTAGTATGGGGTAGCTGTAGCTCACTTCAGTAGGAATTACTGATGAATTCACAAAAGGACACTGTCAGAACAGAAGGGAAATTTGGCTATGGCCATGACAGCTGTGATTAGCTGAAGTAGCCATGTAGGAGGAGAACACCATGTAGTTAATTCCTCTCCACTTGGTGCTTTTAATGAGAGATAACACTGACCAGAATTTCTCTTGGGACAGGGTGTGTCTCACTAAAATGTGAACTGACTGGGTGACTACTGCTCTTCCTTTTCAATACAAAGTGAGAGAAGTTTGTGTAAACTGCCTTCATGATGAGCTCCAGGTTGTAAACCCCTAAGGTGGAAGGCATTAAACTAGATGTTTTTATAGACTATAATTGCATTCTGGGGGTGAAATTCCACACTGAAAAAGGTAAGAAGATATTTAAACAGGAAAAAAAGGGATATTTGATGTATGCTGGGCAGTCCTAGAGCAGATGCAGCAGTCAGAGGTACATGTCTGCGAAGTTTTTCAGAGCTGACTGATGTGGTCGCTTTCCTTTTTCTCCAGAGGAGGGGAAATGAGATACAGCTGGGATTTCTTTACTGACTTGTTAGATAACATTGCAGGCTTACAGATGTTAAAGTTGAAAGAAAAAGATGATGTCAGTGTTACACATATGAAGCAAATGGGGACTGTTGAGCTTAGAGGAAACATCCATAGGGTTCCTGTTTATGAACTGTCATCATCAATTGTATTGTAGAGCATCTGAGTTCATATGGATGAGATGAAACACCAGCCTAATGTTAAACATGTTGACTGGTGGCTTCATGAGAAATTCCCAATAAGGCTTTCTTGTTGTCAGGGAAGACTTACCCATTCTAAGGCACTATTAGAAAGCGCCAAAAGGAGGACTACCAAGATGGTGAAGGGCCTTGAGGGGAAGCCGTATGAGGAGTAGCTGAGGGCACTTGGTTTGTTCAGCCTGGAGAAGAGGAGACTGAGGGGAGAACTCAGTGCAGTTTTCAACATCCTTGTTTGGGGAAGCAAATGGGCAGGTACTGATCTCTCTTCTCTGCCGTGACCAGTGACAGGACCTGAGGGAATGGCCTGAAGTTGTGTCAGGGGAGGTTTAGGTTGCTTATTAGGAACAGGTTCTTCACCCAGAGAGTGGTCAGGCACTGGACTAGGCTCCCCAGGGAAGTGGTCACAGCACCAAGCCTGACAGAGTTCAGGAAGGATTTGGACAATGCTTTCAGGCACATGGCGTGATTTTTGGGGCTGTCCTGTGCAGGGCCAGGAGCTAGACTTGGTGATCCTTGTGGGTCCCTTCCAACTCAGAATATTCTGTGATTCTCTGTGTAGACTAATTGTCTGAGGCTACAGAAATGTGGTGTATGAAACAATGTGTGCAGAGGGTTGTGTGCATTTGAATTTGTCACATTAAGGTTGCCCTATCTGTAAGGCTCCTGTCCCTTATGAGACTTGCTGTCAGTGTCAAAGGGTCATCAGTATGACTAGGTTTTAGAAAGTGAAGTGTTAAAGAGAGGCCGATTTATTAGGGCTTAACTGTAATAAATCCAGCTGCCAGAAGGCTCAAGGACTTGTTTAACGTGGAGACAGTAAGTGAAGGATTTAGGACAGGACTGAGGAGGCTCTGCTGTGAGTGCCTCCATGGAGCTGAGCAGTTGTGGTAATTTGCAGATCTCTTGTAATGAATCCTTTGGTTAATATCATCACAGTGGTTCCCTTCTCTTGTCTCAGGTGGCCGTGTCAGTGCGATGGGTGCATGACAGCTTTTCTGTCAGTTCTATGAGCTTTGTTCGTGCTGATGATGAAGCCAAGAGGAGGTAAACAACTGTACTTTAATTTACAGCTGGTGTCACTGCATCCAGTACTTACATTAACTAGAAGGCTTTCGGGGCAGTGTAATCCTTAGCCGTGGCTTCGAGCTTGAAGGAACTGCCTGGACTGTTGCTGCCATCCCTCCTTGAGGGTATCCTTCTGGGCGGCACTCATAAACGTCATTGGTTAACACAGGTGGAATATCATGTTAAAGGATCTAACCCTTTTGGTAGATTTAAAATAACGTGGGGAGGTTGGTATGAATTCTGGAAATAAGATTGTGAAATATCTTGCATCTGGACTACTGTCCTCAGTTCAAGGATTAAAGGACCAGGTAAAATACTGGGGAAATATTTTGGAGGCTGGTCTGCAACTGTGGGTCTGAGGACTGGGTGAGTGGGAACAGAACAGTAGCTGGTTTTTTGCTGCTATGCCACCAGTCCTGTCTAGCTCAGCTCTGCAATTACAGGCACGAAAGGTATCTTTGGGCCACTATAAAGTAAACTTGGGAAGTTTCAATGTTGCCTCCAGAGCATATAAAACCTTAATGCAGTTGCTGCTAGCTAGTACTCTGAGGGGATTCAGCAGACACCGAAGTTCTCTTTTCTTTAGTAAGGGTGGCCCTTATTGTGAATGAAGGTTCTGGCATGATTGGATGTAGCTTGACATGCTATTTTTTTTACAGGTTTCCAGAATAACTCTTCTCCTAGGCTTTTGAGTGTATATTTGATTGAAAGTCAAACAGAACTTCACCCTTCTGAACTTGCCTTTAAAAATGAGCCTGTAATTTTATCTAAAAAAATAATTGTAGTTTCTGGAGCACAAGGGAAGGAGAAATAACAGTTCTTGACTTTGCTATTTTCTTTTACTGTACCCCTGTCCTCAGTTAAAGAACTGAAAAGCCCACTGAACCCAAACTAGGCTCATTTCTGACAGCAGCCATGCACTTCTGTGCTTGCATCTTTGCTGCCGCAAGGATTGTTTCATTTGTCTGTTTAATATTAGGATGATACATCATTTTCTTGCCCATGAGGTTGTACCATCAGATGCTACCACAGATTCAAAAAGGTAATAGAGTATTTTCATGAGGGGTGGTTGGAAAGGGCTCCTGTTATTTTTATTTATTCTTTTAAAAGCCTCATCTTTCTGAGTTGCCATTCTTCCTTTCCCCACTTTTCAAAGCTTTGTTATTCTAATGTAAATTGCTTTTGGCATCAGGATCTTAAATTGTTCATTTGTTGTGCTTTTGAAAATATCCATTTGTCTGTTTCTGCAAACTACAGTAAAACTTGCTACCTCAGCAGCCTGCACTGGAAACAATGCTTGAGGCTCCTGGCAGGAAGATGGTCTCTGGGGTTGATGCTACATGATGTGTGTTGGAAATCAGACAACAAAGGATATTTGCTTTCACAGGCAGGAGAAGAGTGTCTGTTTCTGTTAATATTTCAATATCATGGGAAACTTCTTCAAGGCCACCAGTATCTTTCCCTTCAATTACCATGGCATGAATCTCTATCTCCAGTTCAACCTCCAAACCTGCCGCCACCTAGGAGAGACAGAGGGTTACTCACAGATAAGGTGCAGGTTTCATACCTGTGGCCTCCAGCAGTCCTTGGAGCTGGTGGTTCTTCAGTGTTGTCTGATGAAAGACTCACTGCCCAGCACATTACTGCGCTTGCCAGTTACCAGTATCTGTTTCACTAGAAAGCTCTGTACAAAACATTGTCATTTGAAAGAAAACTATCAGGTGATGACATTTCCCCCCGCCCCCCCTTATATTTCCTTTTAGGTTCCAGAGGAAAAAAGGGGAATTGGGCCAGCTGGGAGAGAATCAAAAAGAGAGGTGGTTGATGCCCCAAGGCTGTCAGAGGCATTTGGACAGTGTCCTTAATATCATGCTTTAACTTTTGGTCAGCCCTGCAGTGGTCAGGACATTGGACTAGATGGTCATTGCAGGTCCCTTCCAAATGAAATAAATATTCTGTTCTAAAAAGAACATAGAGGTACGGAGATACAAAAAAGATGGATGTGTGGAGAAAAGAAGATAATGGAAATTACTCCAGCCATCTAGCTGGATTGACACAGTTCCCCACAGCATCCTTCTCCCTAAATTATTCTGATTTTAAGTACTGAGTTGTGGCTATGGCTCTGGACTAGGAGGTTTGACTTGCATTCTGGCACTGCCTCCCTGCACAAGTCATTGCGTCTTGATTCCACACACTGTCAAAGATTTTGCCTGGTATTACCTGGATGCTGTGGGTATACTGGCCAGTACTATTTATTTAGATACAATGTGCAGGTGAAGAGAGAGACCGAACAAAAGCAGAAAGCATGAAAGCTTCCTACTTACTGAGATAACAATGTATTATGGTGCTTTGTTAGATAAAAGCCTTAAGGTGGAGAATAGTTGGAAGCAGCAGAAGAAAGGATCAAGGCAATAGTTTACTAGGTTCAACTCTTGAAGGTATCAGGACAAGAAATAAACTCTAGGCATAAGACAGAGGAGATACAACAAATAATACCCTAAATGGAGGGGAAAACTCAGAGGTAGTGTTAAAGTAATCCTGTTTGCTTTGAAAAAGCTCTCTTAACCTCACTGCTTGACCTGCTGCTTTCCACTGAACTTAACATGTTTATCCCTCTGCATTCTGGCACAGGCTCTGAGACTCGAGTGCACGGGGTGCTTGGTTGAAGGTGGCAGAGGGACAGTGAGACAGCATCACTTCAAATAACTTTAAACAAATTGGGTACCCTGCCAGCTCTACTCCCAGACAGCTTGTGTGACAGGACCCCTAGATAGCCTGAGGGCCAGCTGAATCTAGAAAAAAACCAAAAGATCTCTTGTGTAACTTACAGGTCCTGGTGTGTACATCACTCTCAGTCCTGTGCATGGAGGTGGCTGCTTCACCCGAAACCTGTCAGAAAGAGAAGAGAATCAGTTTGACAGAAATTGTTTCAGGCAGGCAGAAGTCACATCTAGGAAGCAGGCTGTCTGCTCTTCTTCTCCTTTTGTAAATGACAGCAGAATTTGTTAGCTCATCCTTTCCATCACAATGTACAACTTGGACTACAGCGATATTCCTGGGCTTCTCACCAAGGCTCCGGTTTCTAACAAAAAACCCCCAAAGGAGCAGATTATTGGGCCAAAATAAGCCTTCAAAAAGCTTAACACTGCCTGGTCCTTACAGCAGAATGTGAAATATCAGCATTTTAAGCTTACACGTGCAAAGGAAGCTGAAGTACAAACGTCTTGGCAGACACCTGTGCCTTGCACACCCAGGAGTCCTTTAACATCTTTATTTAATGTCCTTTGGTATGAGTCTATCACACAAGGCATGATATTGGTATGAATTTTGTGTAAATAATCTTTAATTTAATAGTACCAACTAAAACAGAAGTTTCACTTCCTCATTTCTTACTGATTGTTATACATCTGAGATTCAGTCCTTTTGTGCATGCAACTTCCACTGTTAAAATTTCTAAAGATCATTAGATCAGATATGACCTTCACTTTTGCATCACTCTGGAATTTATCCTGTGGATTTCATTTCCACTTGAAGAACAGTTACTAGCATGCACTTGCACCAGAAGCTGTTACAGGAAAGGCAGTAGAGAGGCAGTAGAAGAGGCATTCCTAGTATATGGCTCCATCTTATGGAAAGCTCTGGCAGACTTATAAACTGGCTGTCACAATTCCTGCTCTTTCTCTGGAGTGGTGGCTGTTATGAGAAACTGTACTTGGTTTTTGTCAGGATCTGTTTGGACAGACAAAAACCAGGGTACTAAAAATTCAAACTAACCTTGAGAAGTTCACACCAACATTCTTCATGATTACAGTGGTTGCATAGGTGCAGCCTTCCTTTAACACTCCAAATGTCACTTGGGGTGGAATGAGATGGAAGCCATTAAGATTCTGTCTTGTTGTTGCAAGAGAAGATGTTTTGATCTTTCCTGCCACAGGATCTTCTGTCTTTGAAAACAAAATATTAGACAAAGTTGGTGGCTGTCAAATGAAGTTTAAAGTTACTTAACCTATGTTTGACCTCTGTCCACTCATCCTCAAGAATTACAAAAAGACATCCTAATTTGAGTAAAAACCGATGAGGCACTTGAAATATTGTCTGCAAATTTATACTGATTTTGAGTTTTGAGATGTATTAAGCCATTGGCCTTTCATGTGGGTGCCTGGTGCAGAACGAGTTTGTCCCAGCAGTTGAGAGGAAAGGTACTTTTAGAATTGCCAGTGAACATACATGAATTGCAACTGCCACGTTTCAGTAAACCGATTCAAAATACCTTCCAGTATTCAGTTCAGAGCGAAGTTTATATGCAAAAGAGATGACTGAGAGGATATTAATATTGACAAGAAAGATGCTATTTTACCTTTTTATTTGGTATGGAGTTTGGTTTTGTCCCCTGAAGGGATGATGGTAATATTACTTTCTCTTTTCTTGTCTGTCCTGCAGCATTCACTGTCAGACTTTGGACTTTATGTTGTAAGGGTGCCTCTTCTGATCTTGCAGTCTTGTTTAGGTCTAGAAAGAAAAGATGTCAAAAGCACAAAAAACTAAGCATAATAGGTGGATTAAATTTGTATTGCAAATATTCTGTGAAAAGTTGTTATAGAAAGATGTTCCTGCTCCAAACTACATTCTGGAAGGCCGGTTTACCTGTTGTGCTGTTGGAACCTTCATTTTGTTTGGAAGGAGCCTGCAGCAAAGGGCCAGGCGAAAGTGATGAATCACTTATAGCATCAAGAAGTTCTGCTGCAAAAGGGAAAATAATAGAATACTGAGACAAGTGTTTTTCATGATCATCATCATTTTCATAAACGTGAAAAAAAAATCATAAAGTCTTTGCCACTTAAATTTAGACAACCTAGGAAGGCTGTCTACATAACCATGAGGGGCTGGGAAAATTCTGCATTCATTTTGCTCCACTGGACCACAGGGATCAAAAATGCCTATTGTGTGATTAGTCATCTCTTGTTCTCTGGCTAACTGAGCAACAAGCCATAGAGGGCTAAAGGATAAGCTAACACAGGTGTTAAATGATTGCAAAATGAGGAAATATGGGAATTAGTGGTGGTCTGATAAAGCCCAATAGAGGACTGTTTTCCCGACATGAATCTTTGCTGTGTATGACTTTTAATCTCAGTACATGACTTCAGTAACTTGTCAGGGCTGCTTTTCATGAAGAACCAAAGTGTTCCTCTCAATTCTGTAAAGCTCAAACATAAGACGATGATTCACTCTTTCACTGCTTTCCTCCTATATCCTCTAAACTATCCGTAGCCTGCATGTCTTCTGTTCCATATTGCTTTTGCACCACTGAGTTTCAGAATTCCATGTCCCATTTTTTCAGTTTTTTTCCTAAACTTGGCCTCCTTGTTCTTGCTCATCTACCCTCAACTATTGTTTATTCCATTTAGGTTTTTCTTGAGCATTTTGCATCCATCCACCCCTCATTCATAGCACAGTTCTTCAGCTTTGCATCCAAAGCTGATGGTGCTTCCACATTCAATTATGTCTGCAAAGGCTTCTTCCTCCTGCAGATGATGTAAAAATGTTGCCAGACCATTGATTACCTCTACTGGGTTTTTTAATTGTGTCTGGAGGGAAAGTCACATTTTCTTTTTTTGGAACTGGAGGAAGTTCCATTGACAGTGCTTCCACATCAGGAAACTAGAGAAAAGGAAGAAAGAGGGCTTATGTTTCCCAAATAAACATTTAGAAAAAGCAAATAGCAGGCACCCTTCTCCCCCTGCAAAAAAAGGAAGGAAAAAATAAAAAACAAAGTGTAAAGGAAGCAAATAAGTAGAACCAAAGTGGTAACTATAAAAGGGATACACAGTTATTTCAGATTCCAACATACATTTTTACGTATGTTTTATGCACTTACAGCATTTCTCAGGTGAGATTACAACAGGAAAGCTCCTGAGGTCACCTCTAATTTATGAATGTTAGTTTTACTAATAACCTGATAATCTCATTAGCAGGGAGAGGTTTTGAGGGATAAGTGAAAAGACCTGAGGTTTAGCTTTGCTCTGAATCAGACTCTCTCCAGAGTTTACGGAAAGAATTTTACAGAGTTTTTACTCAGTAAACATATACCATCTTCAAGATATGTTTCTTTTTGACAAGGGCATATAATTCCCAGTATTAACTCTGCCACGACTGTCCTTTGTAATGGTTTCTTGAGATAAACTGGGGCTGACATATAATAAACCCACAACTATCTCTGGGAATATGGCAGATACTACCTGGCCTAACACAAACTCTTCCCATTTTCAGCTGCATTACCTTTTTTTCGAAAAATTCTTTGCTGAATTCTGATTCAAAATATGGAAGAAATCTTTTGTTTCTTATTGCCATTAAGGTCTCCTTTTCTTCATCAAGTTCTTTCCTATGTATGATTTTTACATGGTTGGTAAGGGGGGAAAAAAAAGAAAAAAGCATTATAACTGAGTTCACCCTGTTTTTCAGTATTACACATTGAGAAATGGAATTGGTAAAGGCAAGTGGCATTTTTTTTCCCCTGGTTAATCACATATGGAGTGATATTCTTGTAACTGGCAATTTTCTCAGTGATGGATCAAGAATGGACTGGTCTAATCAAAATGCACGCAGACAGTGGACTGGCTGCTATGAAGAGGTCCTCCTCTGAAGGTGCTCCATTGCTCTAAATCTCATGGAACATGTCTGGGACTGCCAGTAGTGTCTTTTCAAACTTCCAACAAACATTTAAATCTAAGAATTGGTATTTCAGATCCATTGCTGAAATTTGGAACACAAAATTATTCTAATTTCCTTATTTTATCACAGGAAAATTCGATGGCTCTCTGGATGCAGAAAAAGCTGTTCAATCTTCTGAAGGTAAGATTCACCAGAGTAAAGACCAGTTATTTCAGCTTCATTTAGCCCAGTTCTACACAACTAGAGTTTCACTGGCTTGCAGGTTCTAATATCAGCCATGAAATTATCACTCTTAATCATACTTAATCTGGTTTTAAAGCCAGAATTGCACACCATGTTCTTGTGTGCTGGCTACTCAGACATGTATTTCAAGTAATTTTTTTAAGAGTATGCAAAATAGTGTGGAATGCTGTATTAAAATATAACTCTGAAACTCTAAAAGGTTTTTTTGATTTCACACAAATCAGAAAGTAATTAAGAAGAAACATTGAACATAACTTAGTTTTCAATTGCTATTTAACCTTGTACTAAAACAAGGAAGAAACAGCAAGTTTCTGATCATAATACCATTTTACATTATTCTGGTTAATATAAAAAATACTCAATTTCCTAAATAGCTGTCAATATAAATGAGAAGTATACAGTATTTTCCACACTAGTGGCAGAACCAGTAAAGAAAATACAGGGCTTCTGACTTCAGTCTCGTTTTGAATAGTGTAAGTTAACAGTAATACTGCTGGGTTTTGGGGGGGGAAAAAAAGTAAAAGAGAGAGGCTCAAACCATTTATTCAGTGTTTCTGAGCAGAAAATACCCCATTATTTCTAGCAAGTCCTTGGACTATTACCCAAGACCTGGTAAAATCAGTAACATTCTTTACAAACACAGATCAAGCTGGTTTATAAAGTAAGTTCAACCTACTAATACTATTACCTGTGCTGTTCCAGTCTGCTTTGCCACTTGGACACTGGTGTTACTCCTTCTGGGCTGAATGATTGGAAAAAAACCCCAAAACCAGAGAGAGTAGTAGAAATGAGAAAACTAGCATTGTGTTCTCTAAGCAAAAAAATATTTACAAGATAACCCTGGAAAGAAAATGCTCCTTATAAGAATATGTTATGTTAACACCTCAGGTGACTCCTGGCTTGGACTTGTATGGTTTACACAAAATAGTTTGCTCATATCTACATTTTTATTAAATTATTCAATCAAACAAACATTGAAAAGCCTTTCCCAAAAAACTTTAAAGTATCTTTCAGATAAGGAAAGAGAGGCACAGAGGTACAAAACAATCATAGGACAAGCTATTAAAACACTGTGATATATATCTAGAGATCCAGGTCCCAGTCCTTAATGACAGTCAGTAAAGTACATTGCCTTGCCTGTGTGCTTGGTTCCATCCTGTGTGTTATTTACACTTGCATCAGTTCCCACTGTTCTGTCCTACCTTGACCTTTGCTGTTGGTCCTCTCCCTGCATAATGATTATCTTCTTTGTGTGATGAGAAGCCTGTTCATACAGCTCACTCACATGAGCTGCAAGGTAAAGAATATTATTCAATGTGCATGCTCTGCTAAGCAGTGCTAAGTGTTATGAATAAAAAACATTGAAGGATATATTTTTAATGCATCTTTCTGTCACTTTATGAAAACCAAACACAGACTTCGTTACTGTGAGGGAAAAGGCAGAAAGATCTCCATTCCAAAATCAAATTCAGAACAGTAACAGATAAGAAGTTATTTAACTTCAATATAGAAAGGATGAGAAGCAAAGGATGATTAAGTTCACACTACAACCCTGTATTTCCTGAAATCTCTTTATCTCCTTGAATATCTTGAATGTCTTGTACCTTGAAAAGATACAAATTGAATACCTATGAAGAGGAGAAGTTGCTGACATTGAGCCACTTTCTGAATGGGGAGCAACATTCCAGGTCTCTATCTCCAGCTGAGGAAAATAATATGGGCTTTCAGGGACCTTTATTACATTCAGCTTGCTTCACTTGTGCTTAATTGTAGCTGTGAAGCAGCCATAATCAACATTCTCATGGAAGGAACTACTAGTTCAATATGTATAATGGAGAAGTGCCAGTCTTTCCATGTTTAAGATTGTGACCAGCTGTAATAAAGAATTGCCCTCTCTGCTGACATATTTTATAAAATGTGTTGTTTATTTTATGCCTTCAACCTAAACTGTGAGTCCAAAGAAATTTCCTTGGTTGAAAATAAGTTTCCGTGACAAAACTCAGGAAATCTGAGTATTTGAGAGATGTGATCCTATTAGACTATGTCAATATCTCTTAGTGTTTTGGGAATCACATAAGTTCAAACTTCAGAGTGTAGGGGGGTTTTTTGGTCAGCTTTTTCACCATAAAATGTATTTTTCTATTTTACCTATTTTAAACAGCTTTTTTTTTTCCCCCACTATCTTCTTCATTAAATCTGTTACATTAAAATTGCACCTCCATTTAAATCAGGAAACTGTAGCAAGCATTTGTTGCAGCACTTTCCATTTACTTTGCATAGCATGCTATTTTATAACAAGCAGAAATACTCTTGACAAGGTAGGAAAGGCAGAAAAATAACACTTTAAAAACTATCATCACTATGGGATAGAATGTTATGGATTTTTCTGTGGAAAAGGCTTATGGATTTTCAAAAGAAACAGGCATCTTAATTTTCATTGGTACATATTGAAAACATTAATAAATGTTAACAAGTATCTTATGAAAATTTTAACAGAAATTCATGAGGAAAAGCTAATACATTGCTCCATCTTTTCCCTTGTAAGAGGTTAATGTAACCAAAACACATGAAAGTTTGAGTTCAGATTTTCAAGTCAGGATTTATCTAGTTGCTTTGAAAAACTTGTCTGAAAAATTAATACTTGTATAAAAGCAGTTACTGTCATAGTTCTTATACCTAAGAAAACTTACTACATGTGGAAATGTGAGTCACAATACAAATACACATGCCTAAACACAGGAATTACTTTTGGAGGTACTGAATCTTGGATGCTAACAAGTTCTAATCACCTGTGAAATTCACACAGAAGCATGTACATAGCACATACATGAATTCACCTTTATATTCCTTCTTTAAAAATAATCTTACAGTACCTTAAAACTTACCAGGATATTTTACAATTAAAAAATACAGATATTCAATTTTTATTACCTCTATCACTGAGGTTTTCAGTTGACTTCTCCCAGTTAGGAAAGGACTGCAATGAAGAAGGAATAGCTGTGATCATGTGAGAAAAAAAAACAAACACAACAGCAGCATCTTGTTCAAAGGATTTCTATCCCAAACAAGTGTTATCTTGTTACCAGACAATGTGACTACAAAAATGGAGGTATTTCAGGATGTTAGAAAACATGAGCTGGGAAAAAAAGGAAATGAAGTACAATTCCCCTGGTCCACACACGTATTTGTTTCCTTCTTGATGACCTACTTCAGAGATGGCTTTGTACTTTATATGGTTGCTGTTTATGATATCAACTATACTAATTTGTAATCAAACTCAAATCCTTTTGCAAAGGCTTTGAACCAGATTTAAAACTCATAGTCACAACAAGTCAAACAGGAAGTGTGTTCAGGAATTTGTAGGTTTTGTTACTGAGAACTCTCATGTGGTTGGTTTACAGTGAAGTGAACGAGAGGAAAGAGACTCTAAACTAAAGTGTTTCCTTTATTCTCATGCTGTTTCTGAAGCAGTTAACAGGAAACCAGAGTTCTTGCAACCAGACAGTCTAGGTTGTAACAGAGCTAGGAACACTAGAGATCTGGAAGGAGTGTGACACCAATTCCTGGGTCACAGCAGGTGCACAGTGAGACTGCTGCTCAGAAGAGTTGCCCAGCGTGAAATCTGTACCTGGAAATGTGCTCATGGTAGCCAAGACAATCAACAATAATAGTCACTAGACAAGTTCACGGAACTGAGCAGCATGTGAGATTCAGCACCTGGATCTCATCAAAGCAAAGCAATGTCTGCCTAGAGGATAGAGGCAGGTGGAGTTACTGACAGAATATTTCTCTGTTCCTGTTTTCAGAGAAGCTGTGACCCTCTTCTCCTATATACCCACCTTTCTCATTACCTATTCCTCTCCTTTTTCTTTCCATGTTCTAAATATCCATGAAAATTCACAGATTACAGTTTCAAAAAAACCCCATAAATGCTGCTCAGCAGTAATAACAATATTCCTCCAGATTGGTTTTGTATTATCCCAAAAGCAGGGTTTAAAGTCTTACTATGGAGATGGCTGTGGTTGCAATAAAAGTCTCCCAGGTACAATAACAACAGTCTGGAAATCCTATATATAGGATATATACACATTTCAGTAATTTTGGTCTGTGTGTTTGGAAATGTATCATTCAGTAGAGTGAAATTCCTGAAGTGTTTTGAGCAATGCTCCTCCAAATGGCAGTAGTGCTATTCAGTAGCCCAGCTGAATGTGGAGTGTGGCTTTGCTTCAACATTAAACTACAGCACAGCTGGCACTGTTCTATCCTGACATTTACTGTTTAAATAATGGATAACGATGTGTTTTAAGGGTCACACTTCCAATGCAATAAAAAGTTTTTGTTGGAAAAAGTAGTTAAAAATCTTATTTTTCTCACTGTAACCAGTTCAAGAAGACTTGCAGAATTCTCTTTTTCCTCTTCTGTTCTTGGTTCTTTCATATTCATCTCTTCCAGCTCATTTTCCTGTTTTAAAATGTTGTCCATATATTCCTGGGGGTACAATGAAAAAGAGCAAGAAAGAGGCAGATGTTTTCTTTGCAGAGGTAGACTTAAGGGACCCATGTATAGAGGAAAGAGTTTGTAGAAGTAATTATAGAATTATTGGACTGGAAGGGACCTTGAAGATCATCTAACTCCTTCCACTATAGCAGGTTGCTCAGGACCCCATCCAGCCTGGCCTTGAACACTTCCAGGAATGGGGCATCAACAACTTCTCTGGGAAACCTGTGCCAGTGTCTCACCATCTTTGCAGTAAAGAATTTCTTCGGAAAAGCTAATCTAAATCTATATTATCTATATTATTAAGATAAGCTTAATGAATAAAAGGTTTTCTAACAAATGTTGTTTGATCTGTATCTCCCTCCTGCTTGATGTCCTATTAGGGAAAAGGAAATCTACAACATCATAACAGAAAAATTAGGTTCAGAAAAAAATCCGGAGCTCTGTTTTTAGACACTTATTTTGCCAGAATCACTCTAAGTGCTACAGAAAAGAACGCTTTTCTTTTACCACATTTCTTATATATATTTATATATATATAAATAAACCTTTTCTTATAGGGTTGCCTTTGAATGATCAGTATACAAATTAAAGGATAAATTTTATATATTTATACTGTAAAAAGTATAAAATTTAATTCTCATAGATTGGCATGTCTGAAGCATGTCTGGGCTGGGCAGCTGTCAATGTTTTTCTGTTGCAAGCAGTCTCCTTTGAAATGTAATGTGGGGAAAAAAATTAAGAAACAAAAAATCTAACTGGCTACAATATACTACTACCTTCCCAAAGTTCACATGCTGTTAACTTTAAAAATAAGTCTGCCATGGCATCATCAAAATATGTTAAATTTTAAATTACAGAAAAAATGTATTTTGCTATTTTCCAATAGTTAAGGAATCACAAAGTTTTAACTCCAAAATCCCTTCTAAAAGTATCTTCACAATGTGAATTAAATAATGTTTTACACCAACACTAAGAAGTGCAAAGCAGCTAACAAGGATCAGCTGCAGAACTTTCAGACTCTATCTCGGAACACCTGCACATGAGGTCTAGCTTGCACCTTGCTATGAGCCAGCCACTAATGAGGGATGGATATAAACATTGTCATAAGGCTACACAACTATTTGCTAGACATGGAGAGAGCTACAGAACTATAACTTCAGCCTGGAAATGTTCTATATTGATTTATGAAAACAAATACAGGACCAAGACTAGAGGGTGCCTCAGTAACCAAGTTAACTTGGTGGGTTAGAAATCCTTGTACAACTTTAGAGATTTAAATTTTTAAGACTTTGTGAGGTAAAACAACCCCTGGACTGGATCCCACGTATTTGCAGAGAAAAATAGGTTTCATGAGAGATAAGTGAAACAGTTGAGCTGCTTCGGAGACACACTTTTCTTAGAGTACCTTCCTATGTACAAAATAATTGTTCTGCAAATATAGTAGATTCCTTTTTCTTAGTTATAGCAAATTTATGATACCCAATTTGTCTGTTTATCTGTTCTCTATTGCTTACTGGAAAAATGAATAAGTGTGATTGTAGTACCTTGAGGGAAAGATGCAGCTTTTCTCTTAGTTCATCACTGAGTGGCTTATACTGGAACAGCTGACGGATTTGCAGTTTATTAGGACATTTACGCAGAGGTGCTGGCAAGCACGACTGCTCTGCAGATCCAATGCAGAGACCCTTCCAAATAAATGTTCTGACTGAGGGATCTGTGATCTTCCTCTGAACATAGAGAAGAACAAGCAAAATCAGTAAGACGTTACTTATATTACTGGCTAAATGCAGACATCTGCAATGTGTGTCTCAGCTGAAAAGCATATGTTCTCCTTATAGAATCAAGAATCTAGACAATAAAGCTGGTAGATTCCTGGGGACAATTTATCTATCCTAAATACTCTTCATCTGGCAAGATAAACTCCCCTTAAAATTGCTATAGCCCCTCACGGAGTGTAAAAGAAGCCCAAGGGGACCACACGTTCCCTTACACAGTCTAACCCTTGCTTTGTCTGCTTAATAAACTGAACTTAATATTCCCATTGTTTAGAGCTCGTTTTCCCCACAGAGACAATCATCTATTGCTTTAACAGGAATAGGCACTTTTGAAACAATTTTACCTCAAGAGGAGAAGATGTTTCCTCAGTCCCTGACTGAAGATTTGGAGGAACAATACTCTCCGGTTCCGACTGAAGATTTGGAGGAACAATACTCTCCGGTTCCGACTGAAGATTTGGAGGAACAATACTCTCCGGTTCCGACTGAAGATTTGGAGGAACAATACTCTCCGGTTCCGACTCAAGATTTGGAGGAACAATACTCTCCGGTTCTTTCTTCATTACCCAGGGGGAGGCTTCAGCCATAGGGTGGAGGATAGTAATACTTAAAACACCTGGTTCAAAGACACATTTTGCTTAGAATCAGTTCAAATTAAAAAATTATGGACAAGTGTCTCTGACCTACAGAAAAAACCACTTACCTAAGTTTAAAAAAATCTTATTATCAATTGATAAAACTCCATGTATCCATGGCTACAGATGATCACTGAGTTGATTACAGAATAGTTCGACAAGTTCAGATGACTCAGACCATGCTTAACAATAAACTGCCTATGCTACTTGCTTTGATTCTTGGGTAACAGCTCAATTGTATACTGTGTGGAGTATCCCAAACAAGGAAGAGCAGACCATTGACACATGTTTAATGAATATTAATCTCAGAAGCACTACAACATATTCAGAACATGCAAAATTCTTCACTGTATTTTATACTTCACAATCTGATCACTGGAAAGATTCTATTAGAGATAATTTATTTTTATTTTTTGGATAAATTTTAATGATTGTCAAAATATTTTTTCCAGCCCAACTGAAAAACTAATTAATCTACTATTATCTAGCCCATAGATGGCCATCCAAATAGGTATCACCACTGAGGTACTTTGTCACAATGATAGAAAATTGTGAAGCCTTGTTGTCAAGGCAAATAGAGCATGTGAAAGGTGAAGCATGAAGTCTGGAAAATCAGATGTGCTATTATTACAGATGACTGCTGGTAGTAAGCAAGTTTTCTTGATTGGGATTTTCACTGGGTATGTATGTTCTCCATCTTTCTGATCTTTTTACCTTCTTTGTCTTTCTGCTCCCTCAGTGCCCCTTCTTTTTTCCTTTTCCCATAGCAAAATTATTTCATTCAGTTTCTACAGTGGGGAACCAGTCATTACTGTGAATAGAAGCAGATTTAAAAATGTGCAACACCTAATAAGAGTAGTAAGTGGGAAAGCTGTTTCCTATGCTTATGACATATATCTTTGTCAAAATTCTTAGTACTTTACGGCTTGAAGCAAACTACCCTTTTCATCCCCTCCATATCCAGGGCAACCATACATGCCCGTCTTTTAAACAAATGTTTTTTTGTTAGCATCTACCTGTTCTGCCACAGTGTATTTTATAGAAACACAGTATCTCCAACTAACTTTACCATGATAACCAACCATTTCAGGATGTAACTTCTCGCACTGCTACTACAAGGTGGTTGGGATCACGTACTACTGGCATCCCCAATTTCAGTCACGTTTTTTCTGCTTCTTAATATGCATCCTTTCCAACAGACAGATTAAGGGTCAACATCAGGATGTCATAGTCTTCACTGCAACATCATTAATGAAGACTGCGATACATTCCATTTTTTTTTAAGGTAAATACAGGGAATATCCATTTGGTAATCAATTTTGTTTGTGTGACTGAGAGTGGATAGAGATATGCCACTTGTTTGTTCACTTTTCCCTTAACAGTGTCCTTCAATTAATTCTCTGCTTCCCAGAGTTTTCCACAAACTCCTCCTTTCCCATGCTTCACTGCCAGACACTTGTCTACATGGGTAAAAACATTTCCTGTCCAAATAAGTGTTTTGAAACTTCTGACTCCACCTTTGCAATTCTTTCTATTAGCAGTCTGTCAGAAAAGATGAGTTTTCTACCTGGATGTTCTTGTACAGGATCCTGCAAGATTGCAGTGGCAGGATCACTACAGGCCTCAGCCAGATACGTGTGTACATCCCGGCTCCGCAGGAGCTCAGTTCCAGAACCATCCTCATAGACGATGAAAAACCTGTACAGCCAGACACATACATGGGACTGTATCAAGAAAATGGAGCTCCAACATGATGACATCAAATGTGCAAATACAGAACACTGAGCAAAGGAGGAAGAAACCTAGAAACCCTGCACAAATACTGCGTAGTAAGGAAAAAAGGTGATGAACATACCTAGGGGCATGCTCATCGTAAGTGATGGGTTTGTCAACTTCTTGGAGCACTGCTGCTGAACTTCTGTTCTCCTTGTCATCAGAGCCAGTGCTGGGAACACACACATTTGTGCTGCCATCAGCCATGACCTGTAGTAGAAATAATATAATATTACTTGAGTTACAAGATACTTTTAAAACAGTAACTAGCTGCTGAACTTTAACATGATCTAGCCCAGTGAAAGGGACAGAAAAAACTTATTTCATGTTGAGCAACCCGAAACACATAGGAAGAAGAAATGAAGAGGAAAACTGAAAAGACAGTGAAAAAAGCAAAACATTTCTAGAAAGAGATGCTGTATCAGAAATACTAATAGCACACACTGATAATTAATAAATGCCCAAGGACTGTTACAAAAACTCAAGCTACTGGTCAAGCCAAGTAACTGTATACTCAGCCACTGATGTACCCCTCCCTGTGAGGCATACATGTATCTATGTATATACACCAACACACATTCAGAGATGCAGATACACAAAAGCAGGCAGGATCTCCTATTATATATGTACACAATGAGATTTGTGAATTGTTACAACATCACATAAACACTTACCTAGTGAAAATCAGGTCTTGAAATTAAAACAGTGGGATGAAGTAAATAAGACACTCTATTAATGGAAAACCAATGAAAGCTGGTTTTGCTACAGTTGTTCTTCACATACGCATCTTCTCATATCGAATTAATCTCATCTTTCTTACTAGAACCCATATTGTCCGAGATCACTGCTCCTAAAATACCTTCAGCTGTCCCATAGGCTCCTCAGCCTCCTTCCTTTGTTCCGTAATTATCAGTTGAGAAAAAGCAGGATGTGCTGATGCCAATGCCAAGCAATTTCTTTGAACTGTAATGATTTTCTAGGAATTGGTATCTTTGAAATTTCTATCCCTCTAGTTTATTAGTTAAAAATTGGTAAGGGAGAGATTGACATATAGCATAGATTTCTATAAGCACTTTCTTAGCCAAGTTAAAAACTATTCTAATGCACATGTCCAGAGGAACCTTAGTGTTGTTTCACAGGAATCTCAGAAAATGGTAATGATTACAGTTGCAACAACAGAAAGGATACTATAAGGATGTCACATCTAGAATCTTTCATTAGAACCTTAATTAGAAAACAGTGTGCAGCTCACAGACACTTCCATGATGGTTCCAGGACTCACAACTAAGTACTAAGGTAGTGCAAAAGTATGCCTTTACTGTGAAAGGATCACAGCACAAATAGTATGACTTTAAAGACTGAATCATTCCTTTTAACTACAGTTGCCTTACCAGGCTGGTTAGAGCGTTTCTATAGACCTTCTGAAGAGGAAATATCCTCTCTCATTTTTAATCCTCATTTGCAGATCTGATTTTTTCCTATAATACAAGTCATGCTAATTAAGGTGACTTTACCGGTGAGGTAAACTGTAGACCATGTGTTTTATTTCAGTGTCTCCAAAAAGGGGGAAATATCAAAAAAAGCAAATCTATCACTTAGTCAAGAACATATCAGAGACCTGATCCAGGAGGTGTTCCCTTCTGGCTACCTAGGCTACTTTACATATTACAAAGATACAATCTGATTTTTAGATAAGTTTATAAGATAAAATTAGTTTAAATGCAGAAACTTGTTTTCTTCCACGTATTTTACCTTGAAAGTATTTCCTTCAGGATCCACCGTTTCACAAATAGTGCTGGAAGTGTGTCTCATAATGTACCTCCCTGCTTGTTTCTCCTTGTTCTTGCTGACAAAATCGTAAACTTCATGGGTATAAATCGCTGAGCAATCTTCATCAATGAAAAGAGAGCCTGTCTTGATGGGTAAAACCTATGACAGCAAAAAGGAAGAGGTTCAGCTGAAAGATGAAAACTTTAGTTTAGAGGGACCATGAAAATGAATAACAGACACAAATTAAGAGGAGAGCTTTCAGATCTTTAATACTGAATGATCCAGTTTAGAGGAACTAAAGGGAGAGAAAAAAAAGAAGATGAGGTTCGGGAGGTAGGATGAGCTTAGTCTCTGTAATATTTAACTTCAGGAAATTTAAGACTGTGATTTAAATACACTATACAGTTGTGAGTAAATATTTAAATATTGGCAGAGCACGAAAGAGATGGAGTCATAGGATTTGTGAAGTCTATAAAGAAGGGAGTCAAGGTGAGAGCTGCTAATGGTAGAGAACTTGGAACACGAAACTAAAATTTCACTGTCACAAACTAAAAATAATTCCCACCTGATATGTTCCCTGTGGATTTGCTAGAATAGATGTCCCATCTCCAAAGATGGTACAACAGGTACCATCCTCACAATTTGTTATAACAGTAGCATACTCAGGATTCTCTACTCGCACACACTTCACCTTCTTTAGGGTGGTTTCTGAGGGTTCATCTAAGAATTAATACAGAACAATGACACAGCAGCACATGAATCATGGAAATGTCTTAAGATTCAATTTGCCTTTGCTCTCATAGTGCTGGATCTTTATCTCCTCAGTACAAGACCCTCATAAACTTCATGGCATCCTTTATCACGTAATTTTATGTTATGCAAACAATACACAACACAATTCTGGACAGTGCACTCAATACAGGAAAATTCAACAGCAAAAAATTTTTGTAGCCATCTCTGGCTGGCCAGGAAAGTACACTCTAAAGTGTCGAGTATGATACTAACCAGAATGATCTGCATATTGGTAACATACAAGTTGAATCACTGAAATTCTTTGTGCCTGTAATACAAGCTCTAAGACGTGAAGAAATTCAGATTCAGCAGCACAAATCTTGGAAAACAAATCAAACAGGTATGTTAATCTGGTCATTGCCTTCCCATTGAAGAGACAGATCAGTTCAAAGTTGTTTTGATTTTTAAAACCCTACAGTAAGACAATGTTCCTGGACATTTACTGTTAACTCAACAATGCTCTTTTCCCACAGAACCAGAACTTCCCACTGTGTTTGAACAGTAGAGATACCCATACAGTAAATGTACACTTCATGTTAATTAAGGAGGACAGGACTTGTCCAGCAAGTGAATGAAGCATATGGAATACAAGACCAGCCAGAAAAAACACAGATGATTGTTAGCCCCACTTATTTCAGGGAAATATAATTTTCACATTTCTAGGCATGGCATTTTCCACAGCCACATTCAGATATTCAGTATCTCCAAGGCTGGTGAGTCCATGGCTTCCACGGAAAATACAAGGATGCCCTGGTCCTTATATACCTCTTCAGTTAAGACTCAAATCATCTTGCTTGCTAATATTAGGGCAGGTGGAGAGAGGGCAATGAACAACTAGAACTCTGGCACTGTGGTCTCATGGTGAAGGAGGACCAGGTAAGTAAGTATAGGGAAAGAAGGAAATTTGCTTTCTTGCAATGGCACAATTTTTGCACTGAATACTGCTGAAAGAAAGGAGACAAACTAAGCCTCGACTGTAGTAGTGGATGTGTTATCTAGCCTATAGGTATAAGCTGCCTTTAGTATATATTTTGACAATTTTCTGCTTCATAAGATATAGCAGAGGTAAGTGCTCCCCTTTTGATTTTACCTGTTTCCTCATCACCCTCTGGTACAAAACGGCATTCACATTTTTTATAAAAAGTTGTGATCCTGGTACCATCAGCATGATCTACTACTCTGTTACCATCCAGCTTCTCAACAATTATCACTTCATCATCTCGTACAGTCATAACCTGAAAGAATGAAGGAATACTCATTTATATTAGCACTGTGATACTTGTAACAGTGACAACAATGAAAGGCATCAGGCACTGAAACTCTGAAGAAGCTAGACTACTGCAACTTCATCTATTTCAGAGACTGAGGAATCACATTTTCTTCAAAATCTAAAACTTTTGCATTTGTAACAGTGTAATAAATACACCAAATAATAATTTCTTTTCAAATCGTACAACTCGTACGACGGCAGCCCTGTGTCTTGGCTTAGTAGACAGTGCTATAATAACACAAAAGCAGTTATACCGTTTCATCAGCTGGGTCTGTTGCCTGATACATGAAGAGTGGCTTCAGATCCATTCTCTTTGCACCCTCAGTGCCCACTTGAATGCCTAATGGAGTTGTTGTTATCCAGGTTCCTGCCTTAGGTTCCTCAGAATTAACCAGATCATGAACAGTATTTTCAAACAACTCATCCTTGGTTAGGTGTGATATAATGTTTTTGCCATTGTGTTTTCCTGCAGAAATAAAAAAATTCTGTATCAGACTTGGTATTCTCTAAGGCAAAAGATAAAATCATTAAAGTGCAGAATTTGTGAGGATTGAAAGAAGAATTGAAAGAAGAACTGAATTGAAAGAAGAAGTATTTAACAGCCTAGAAAAAAATTACAACTCCTGTTACTTAAAGGCATGCTCCCAAGCGAAATCTTATTTAATGTTTCCTTAAGGACACAGAAAAAGCATGCTAATGACATATGATTATGACATGACTTTGGAAGGTGCTATCAACGCAAGAGAAAATCTAAATGAATTACAGAAAAAAAAAAGCAGCCAAAACTGTCCCATGAGCTTGAGGATTAAAGTGATAGGAATTTGATATAGCTTATTAGAATGAAATTTACTGTGAAAAGGAATAAAATTATTTCTGTTTCAGCTAAGCTTGTAACAGGAGAAGAAAAGAAAGACCTGGGGGCATCATCCATACAGAACGATTACAAGTTATCAGTGTGAAAATAAAATGACCAAAAAAGCCAACACAATCCTATGGTGCATCAGAAGAAAAGAGATGGAGATTTCATTATGAAAGGGAATTGAAGAGATCTTAGTACGAACGTTATAGAGAAGTCAGGTCTCCCATATCAGGAAAAGGAGCTTAGACTAAGTGTATGTAAAAGACAACAACATAGTCCAGAGAGCAGTCTAAAAGACTTACAGCACACATCTAGCAAAAAAACCCCAAAACACAAAAAGAGATTAAACTATTCACTACAAATTTGTTGTGACTAAGGAGTGGAGAGGAAAGGTGGGGAATGTGGAAAAGTAATAAATAAAGGATAAGGAAGAAAGTATATACACTCGTCCCAGATACTGAGAATGCATATTAGAAGATGGTTTGTCAGAGTTGTTCTCAAACATCTTTGCAGTTATCCTAAGCAATATCCTAAGAACAAGGACTGGGTTTGACTCAAAAAGTCTCTTTTTGAGACCCTTTTCTTTTTGGCAGCAATTTTTATTCAGATACTTTCAATAAATTACAAGTTAATATGACAGGTCATAATTTTTCTGTGTACTAAGTAGCACTGACAGTGATCTCGAACTACACTCTGAGCTATGAAGTAAACATTTATTTGGTTCTTTCTCAGTCAAACAAAACAAGGTAAGAATGGTTATATTGCCACCAACCAGAAGTCCATACAACCAGTTAATAATGACCAATAGTAGGCCACAGTAGTATCACAGAATATGCTGAGTTGGAAGTGACCCACAAGGATCATCGAGCCTAACTCAGGCCTGCACAGAGAAAATACAATATCCTCTGTGAGTGAAGCATTACTTAATATGAAGACTAAAAATTGTGTAACACAAAAGTAAGGTTTTAACACTATTGTAGTTATAATGATTTCTCTTAAAAGATTTTGTGTTCAATCACTCTCATACCAATGTATCAGAGTGTATTTACTTATGAGAGTCCTAGCATGTTGGAAGAAAAAGAAATCTGGAGTCAGATAGAAATGATTTGCTATGAAGGTAACATAGCAGTGTGCAGAAGCTGAGTAAAGATAAAATTACCTTTTCATACTGGTAGAATTTTCAGACTAAAGAAATATGCCCTTTAAGTATCATCAGCCCTGCTAACTTATATCTATACAAAACCAAAAAATGTTACCTTTCTTAATCCTGGTCTCATGTAAAAGCTCTGATTCTGGTAAAGGTTGTATGTTATCTGGAATTGTAGATGGTGGTAGGACAGGACCAGAGTCAGGACTCCAACTCACTGTGCCATCAGCAAACAGAATCTACAGAAATCAAGGACATACTAAAGGTTAAAATCAATTCAAACATCACTAGAAAGTCTCAAAAGAATGTGTCACAAATGCAATAGTCACTAGAATACTGTGGGTGATGAAGGGGAAAAAAGTTAAAGCTCTCAGAATGAATACAAGAAATAAAGCAGCTATCTTAAAAAGAATGAACAGAATAGACTTTTTCAGTGGGAAGGGACCTTAAACGATCATCCAGTCCAGTTGCCTGACCCCTTCAGGGCTGACTAAGTTAAAGCATGTTGTTAAGGGCACTGACCAAATGCCTCTTAAACACTGACAGGCCTGTGACATTCACTCCACTTCTAAGAAGCCTGTTCCACTGTCTGACCACCCTCTTCTGTAAAGAAATGCTTCCTAATGTCCAGCCCAAACCTTCCCAGGTGCAGCTTTGAGCCACTGCCATGTGTCCTATCAACAGATCCCAGGCAGAAGGGATTAGCACCTCCCTTTTCTCTCACCCCGTCAGGGAGCTGCAGAGAGGGATCCTCAGCCTTGGTCTCTCCAAAGCAGATAAGCCCAGAGCCCTCAGCTGCTCCTCACAGGACACACCTGCCAGTCCTTCCACCAGCTTTGTTGCCCTCATCTTGCAGCATTCAAGGACCTTCACACTCCTCTGAAATGGTGGGGCTCAGAACTGCACCCAGCACTCCATGTGAGGCCACACCAACGCTGAGCACAGTGGGATAATCCCCTCTTCTGACTGGCTGGTGATGCCGTGTTTGTCCCCAGGACGTGGTTTGCCCTCTGGGCTGCCCGGGCACACACTGCTGACTCACACGGAGCTGCTGCCCACCAGCACCCCCAGGGCCCTCTCTGCAGGAGCTCTCCAGCCACTCCTCTCCTCATTTATACCTGTGCCTGGTGTTACTCTGTCCCACTTGTAGGATCCAAAATTTGGACTTGTTAAATTTCATCGCATTAGCCATTGCCCAAAGCAGTGCTAAGTGCTGCAGTTCACACATGCAATTACTGGGGACTCTATTTAGCAACAAATAGGCATAAAAATAAACAGTAAAGATTATTCTTTGACTAAATAGTCAAAGGTTAATGACTTCTTTTTTTTTTGTAGCAGTGATAATACATCTGCATTGCAATACTGATCTGCACTGAGGTATTCCCCATGTCTAAGACTGATGTTAATTTTTTAGCCATCAAGATAGCTAACAAAAGGAAGTCTTAGTTATTTATCTACTCATAGCTGGTTTCTGAGATATATTGTCCATTATACTCAACCCCTGACATGCATGTTCTCTGTGTGTCAGATAAAGCCTAGAATTACCATAACCATCCCTGAATTAATTTATAAATACAGTACAATGTAGAAAATAAATGGACAACATATAAAAACAACTCTTGAGATTATTACTGGAAGGAATTAACTACTTCTTTTTTGATGCTTATCATATGTAATGTATTCTAGATGACTCACAGACATTAAGTTAATATTGAGAAGGATGTACTCATAATCTTTTTATACAGAGACAACTCTATAATCATGCTAGGCATATAAGATCAACATTTTTCTATCAGGAGACAGTATGTTAAGAATATATAGACATACAGCAGCTAGCTTTTTTGCATACTTCTGAAATGGTTATGTTTCTCAGAAATCCTGGCTAAACGATTTAGCATATAATGTAATGAACAAATGGTAAATAACTTATACTAGGAGTTGTGGTCTACTTAGACAAAAAAAAAAAAATTCAAGAAATAAGGAATTATTTTGACATTTTCTGAGTCAAAATAGATGACTCTTGTCATCTGTCTGCTAACTAAGTGTAGTGTCTTAGACTTGAAAAAAAAGTTGCTTGTAGATTAATTACAGTATTTGCAAAGATGGTGGCTAGCCTATAGCACCTAAAATGTACGAGAATTCTAGGCAACCTAAATATGTGTAAACAAAGCAGGTACTTTGTTACATAGGAATGTAAAATCTTTTTTTCCAAAAAATTTAGGATACTTAAAGGTGTCTGAAGGGACTGAAGAACAGTTCTGGATCCCACATGATTGTTTAGACTGAAAAACTATATGGATGTATTCATATTGCCAAAAACTCAAAACTAATCCACACTTGGGATGTTTAAGTCCAGGAATGTAGTTCTCAAAACCCTATTCAGCAATTTCCTAATCCCAAAGTTACCTAAAATCTTCACACGCCTAAAATTTTCAGATTTAAACCTCCCTAAGTGCCTCAAATTCTGACACTGAACAAAGCTAAGAGCATTTTAGTCTTGACATGGCTACATAACTCAGTAGTTACTTCATTCCTTCATCTACAAACTGGACACTTCTCTGTTTCAGTAAACAAGAACACATTTAAGGGTAATCACACACACCAGCTGCTTACGATGAATTCTACTAAATATACCTGGGTAGATCCATCCATCAGGTACTTGATGACAGTTCCTTGACTAGTGATGACTCTTGACACCTCTTGTTCTGTTTGCCTCGTCACAGGTGTATAAAGCTGAGAGTTCTTTACCTTTTGGGGATAACTCTGTCTAACCAGAATTTCCAGAGTAGGTTGTTTGGCCTGTTCTCTTTCAGTGTCTTTGTGCTCTATTTCACCTTCTGAAATCTCATGCTCCTTCTCTCCACCTTCCATAACCTCTTCCTCCTTTGCTTCATCTGCATTGGCCTCGCTTTCCTTTACCACCTCTTTCTGTGCTTCAGCAGTAGTGGCTTCACCTTTCAAATCTGAAAACAAACTTTGAATTACTTAATACTGCATAGCACACATTCAAACAGGGCTAAACACCCAGCAGCATGGTGTCTATAGAGGGTATGCAACTTCAGGTGAATAAGACTAACTAACCCTCCTTGGCTTACTCGGTAATCCACAGAGTAAGGGACAGACTCCAAATTCAGAGAAAAATTCAAAACAGTCGCCTACTCAGAAATTCTGCATCCTCCTGTGAAGGTGGCTGTCTTTCCAAATGAAAACAGGGGAAATTTGAAGATGGACCTTTAAGGATGCTGAACTTTTGGAAGACTCACATTAGGTGAGAGGAATTTCCTAACTGCCATAAAGGTGAAAAAAAGTTACTGAGTTTTACGAAGTTTGAATTTGTATAGAAACACAAGTTATATATTTTGTCTACTTGAACAATAAGTTTTTTAGCTTAAATTGTGGCAGTGTGTTGAGTATACCGGTAGGCATAATTACGGTAGTTGTGTCAAGAGACTACATATATGAGTTTGTAATTCCTCTGTTCACCTCAGTTACTCAGCGTTTCATCTCATGCTCCTGGCCAAACTGTGTATATTTGAAAACCTTCTGTATGTTCTTTACTTCATACCAGAATTATTGCAGAAGGACATGTCAGGCACAGAAACCTCTAAGTATCTATATACCCCATCAGTCTTCTAAAGGAAATCCAAAAAAGGCAGAAAGGTTTATTATGAGTGTCTCCTTTCTACATACTGGATGGCATAAATCAAAGGACTTCTGTGAAATAATTCCTGTTTGAAACCGATTGTATCTTTTAGAAAGGCAACATAAGACCCGATTGTAAAATATCCAGTAGCAGAGAGTCCATCATAGCCTGGGTTAGTTTCATTACTCATTCTTACCATTAATAAATGAGTATATCTTAAACCTGGTATAAAGTACTACTTTTCAGTCTCAAGCCCCGGAAAATTGTAATACTTTCATATGCTCTGTTTACAAGCTATCAACAAAATTCTCTCCCCTTGTACTTCCAGGCTGGCACCAGTTACTCCTTTGACCTTTTCTTTGGTCACTAAATCGAGCTCTCTGGTGCAATGAGCTCACTATAAGATACATCTTCTGGTGCTTTAGTCATTCTTGTCACTCTTCCCTTTCAAAATATTAACATTTTGTCTTGTGACATCAGTACATACACTTCCAAAGGAGGTGCAGATACAGGTAACGTAACTATCTTCCTGTTATCACTCAAGATTCCTCAATATATATCCATTTATTAATTGCATTAGCTAATTTTTCTTTAGAATTCTAATATACCTGCATATTCAACTGATTATCCAATGTGACTCGCAAGAGCATTTTAGGGTTACTGTTTCCCTGCCCTCAGTCTTTATGTCCAACAACTTTGATTCTAGATTTTATATTTGTTTGAAAAAAACCCATATTATTTGTGTTGCAAATACTATTAAATAGACATTACGACAGACTTAGCATGTTAGTTCCATCTAAATCCATTAATGAAGAAGTAATTTTCTTCTATAGTTTTAACTTCTTTTAAATACCTTACTTTGCAGAGGCTCCGAAAACTAACCTTCAAAACTTTCACCAAGGAAACTTAATACAAGTCCATTGGGACAGGACACATTCAAACTCGGAAAAGCAAGAACATCTGACATCTCTTGTATTTGGGGAGCCGGTTCTTCTATTTCTACCTACAGAATGAAACATGAATTAGTTTTATTCCACATTTTAAAATAATACAGAAAAAAATTAGACCACAGATTTCAGTTGTGACAATCTATTGTTTAAATCTGTTGTTTTAAAAATGTGCTGTCTACCACTCATTTATCATTTTGAGAGTTTATAGACTCTGAAGTGGAAACATCAGTTGTTTTATTTGATTATGCTATCTTCTTTCATTCACCTTGAAGAACAACTCTTCCCAACTTTACTCATTTTACTGAGTCATTTTGCTATCTTGTGCATAGTGTCAAGATGGAATGACAATAAATGGATAATGTGAAGCAGAAGAGTGTGAAATAATTGTTGAAGTTGCATATCAGTTATTTTACCTATAATCATTAAAAGAGCACAAAAAGTTAGTAAAGTCATATTTCCAGTCTGCTGCAAATACAGCACTTACTCAAGAAGGGGACAGGAAGGAATGTTTGGCCGTCAAAATGTGTAATTCTCTTTGCACTGCTCTGCAGTGGAAACTCTTCTGATGACTAGAAAAGACGAGGTTGACCTAAGGAATGTCTGAAGGCCTTGAAACATTTGTGAAAACATACAGCCACAGATTTTTAAATGTCATCCCCTCAAAAACCTTTGTGACAATGGACTACACTATGCCAGTATTCATAAGATGAAAACAGTTTTGGATTGCAGACAGAGGTAACAGAGAGAATTTGTCCTGGTATTACCCCTTATACTTGCTTTTTAGGAATATAACTATGGGGGAAAATGGCAGATATTTTTCCATGTGTTTTTTAGCATAAAGGATGTCGTACATTTGTGATTACATAATATTTACATAATATTACTGGGTAATAAAGTCTACTCTCAATATCCTAAGATTGTAGTCACAGGATCATGAGGTAGAACTCACAGAATAGGAAACAAGAAACTCTCAGTTGCCATCTACTTCTCCTTGTCTTAATGGCAAAATCCCCAGAAAACTTCTAATGTAACCTATTTTACAAATTTCCAGTATTGGAGGTTTCCTGGTAAACTGTTACAGTGCTTTACCTTAATTAACTTTACTAACATTTTCCTCCTGGTTAACCTGAATCAATATTACAGAAAACTAGTTTTACTTCAGGTTATTTCTGCTGATTATATGAGCTAGCATAGGAGACGATGGTGTCCTTTTAGCTCTTTACAGAAGAAGGCTATTCTGTCTCTCAACTCTAGATCAAACAAACCCAAACCGAGTCTTCTAAACTTTTCCCATCAGTCAAGTTTCCTAGACTCTAATCCTCATGCTTTCCTTAAAACTCTCAGTGTGGCCCATATTTTTCTTGCAGTGTAGTATCCGTAGCTGGACACAATACTTCAGCTAAGACCCTACCAGACCCGAGTAGAAAATAACTTCACATATTTAGCAGGCTATACTCCCCTTTATTCACCTCAATGTGGTCTTTGCCCTTCTGACAGGAAGATGGCATTGTTGACTTATGTATAGCTTGTGATCCATGGCAACTCTCAGAACTTTATCTATAGAACTGTGCAGTGGGTTTCTGTGGCTGGGTTTTGGTAGGGGCAGAGGGGGGCAGCTACAGGGATGGCTTCTGTTAGAAGCTGCTAGAAGCTTTTCCTGTCCAGTGGAGCCAATGCCAGCCAGCTCTAGGATGGACTTCCTGCTGCTGGCCAAGATCAAGCCAATCAGGAGTAATAGTAATGCCTCTATGATAACATGTTTAAGAACCGAAAGTTGCGGCGCAGAAAGAATTCCAGCCAGGGAAGAGTGGAGTGAGAACATGGGAACAACAAGGTAGACACCAAGGTCAGTGCAGAAGGAGGGGCAGGAGGTGCTCCAGGCACTGGAGCGGAGGCCCTGCAGCCCGTGGTGCAGACCATGGTGGAGCAGCTGTGCCCCTGCAGCCCGTGGAGGACCATCAGGGTGCAGAGACCCCCTGCAGCCCGTGGAGGAGCCCACGCTGGAGCAGGTGGATGCATGAAGGAGGCTGTGACCCCATGGGAGGCCCAAGATGGAGCAGGGTCCTGCTGGGGACCTGCAGCCCGAGGAGAGGGAAGCCCATGCTGGAGCAGGTTTTTCCTGGGTAGGACTCATGGCCCTGTGGGGAACCCACCCCAGTACAGCTCATTGGTGACGGACTGCACCCCATGGAGGAGTGACCCATGGGACAGCAGTTTGGGAAGAACTGTTGCCTGTGGGACAGACTCATGCTGGAGAGGTCCATCAAGGACTGTCTCCCATGGGAGGGACCCCACAGGAGCAGGGGAAGGACTCCTCTCCTGAGCAGTGGCAGAAACAACAACTGACTGCAACCCCCATTCCCCATCCCCCTGCACTACTGGGGGGGGAGGAGGAAGAAGATGGAAGGAAGGAGGGGTGGGGGGAAGGTGTTCTTAAGATTGTTTTATTTCTCACTCTTTGGCTCTTATCCTCTTAGTAATACATTTAAATAATATCCCCACTTTGAGTCTGTTTTGCCCATGAAGGTAATCAGTAACTGACCTCTCCCAGTTGTTATCTCAACTCATGAATCCTCAGCTGGTTGGTTTTTTTTCCCCTCTGTTCAATTGCAGAGGGAGAGTGAGAGAGTGGCTTTACTGGGTACCTGGCATCTGGCCAGGGTCAACTATCTACAAACTGACAGAACTGTTATCCATTCTGTAGATACATGTTCTTTATTTATATGCAATTGTAGAACCTACCACTTTGATTCTTACTGAATTGCATCCTATTTTACAGACTGTGTCCATGTGAATTTATCCAGTCTGTTTTGGATTCTAATCTTGTTCTCCAAAATACTTGCAGACTCATAGACAGGTACTGTATGCACTAATATGGGTACTCTTTATCCAAAGTAATTCTAAAACAAATAGTTAAAAGCCTTTTGGCTTAGAAGTCCTCCTGACAGATTTTTAACAATAGGAGTATTTGTTTCTATAGGTTTCATTTGTGCCACACAATTAACTGTATGTTATACTGAGTGCTGGCAACTCCCTACGCCACTTCCCATGCTCATGCTCTTTAAATAACTAGCTAGACTTTTGAAATTAGGTAAGAAGCACTTTTTGTGGATATGCACAGAATCCGTGTTGAAACAAGAGGCACAGCATTACTTCATCCACTAGATATTAGATACTGTTTCACAACAGAAATTCAGAATCTGCTTTTAAAATGTCATTCATCCTTTCCAAAACCTGCACTGTGACAGAAGTACTTCAGTTACACGCAAAAGTAACTTCCACAAATTGCTGGTCCCTGGCTTGTGATTGGCTGGAAAGCCCAAATTACAGAGCAAGACTTTGCAAAACTGTCTCTACTAATTTACTGTTTGCTTAGACTTTCCAACACAGGTTTTGGAAAGCACAGAAAAATTCTGCTTGGTTCAACTGAAAATTCAGCAGTTCTTGTGACTGAGATATTAATAATCATAGAATGGTTTGGGGTGGAAGGGACCTTAAAGACCATCACATTCAAATCTCCCTGCCATGGGCAGGGACACCTTCCACTAGACAAGGTTGCTCAAAGCCCCATCCAACCTCGCCTTGAACACTTCCAGGGACTGGGCATCAACCACTTCTCTGGGCATCAACCACTTCAAAGACAGACTCTCTCAGTCTGTCTTTGTAGGAGAGGTGCTCCAGCCTTCTGATTACCTGCAGTGCAAGAGCTGTAAGTGTAAAGCCAAAACTGACAAAAGTATGCAGACCATGGAAGACTGACTGCTTTACACCATGCAGTCATAAAGGCTAGCTTCATTAACAGCTGCCAATGTACATCTGAGAACAACTGAAAGAGTAAAAGATATCCTTAGAAGCACTGCAAATTGTTAGGAATTTGTAAAGGCACAGCTCAAAGCCCTCTGAGAAGAATATATCTTTCCTTTACATAAGTTCATGTATTTGAATTTGTTTGTTTCTTTTCATTGGATAATTCTCTCACCTTTACTTCTTCTTGCTGTACCAAGTCATCAGGTGATGAAGGTTCTGTTTTGCTACGGTTTGCTTTTGCAGAGGGCTGAGGTTTTCCTGATTTTTGTCTGTCGGACTTATCTTTTTTCCCTGAAGCTGGTGTAAGGGGAGACACTACTGTCGGAATCATGGTCGGAATATGAACAGAAGGGATGTCCAGAATTCTTGCTAAGGCAAGAGCTGTTTCATCATCTAAGGAAGGGAAAAGCAATTTTTTAAAATGCAATTAAGTTTCATAAATGTAGATGGCCACATTTTATTTTTAAAAAGATTTTGTACACTGAATTTTACCTTAGAAATAATAACCTCAGTGAGGGAGTTTATTATTTCAGATAGAGGGACTGAATATATAAAACTGTTTATAAAATCTCTCCATAGACTGACAATTTATTAGCCTAAAAGACATCTTGAAACTATTGTTTCCCACAAGTTGTCACTTGGTCATCACCTCAAGATTAAAAAAATACAAGTTTAAAAGTACCCTTTTACATTCAGAATACTTAGATGGAAATATTCTGAGTCTAGTATCTAGTTAATGATCACTGTTGTTATGCTTTATCGTGGGCCGATCCAGCACTGACTGACTCCAGCAACCTTGCACTACATACGTCTATTTTGCTATAATTATTCAGAAAGATTCTGATGATCTAGACTTGGTAAGACTCCTGCAATTCTTAAAGGCCAAGCATTAGAACAGCCTGCTAAACATGTCAACGCAAAGTAATCATGTTGCCCTTCAAAACAGTTTCTTGAAAATAAAATAAATACAAAGTTAGATTTTCTGTAAAACATTTTTGTTTCAACTAACTGACACTTCACTTTAATCAGCCTTCATGTTCACTTACAGATAACATTACTTCGCAGAGTGTTAAATTTAGGAACAGAAGCTGTTTTAGGCTCTTGATCTCTTAAGAAATTTCACCTATTTCTTTACTCTGGTTGCCCTGAAAAATGAGAACATGGTGTCTGGGAGTTACAGTGAAAAAGAGTAGATTGTCAAAACTTTGTCTTTAGAAATCTTGAGAGAGATGGTAAATTTCAGAATCTGATTAACAAAGGTTTCCTTCCTTTTGCATGCATATTCAGATTTCAAGCGCTTGGAATTGTGCCTCTTTTAATTTTGTCGAGGCACAAAGAAGTGCAGAGGTTCTACAGTACTCAGAATTGAAAGCCCTGCAAGTGCTCAAGTGGCACCAGATTGACAAAGAGACGAGGAGCTGATTTCTAACTGGAATGTAACGTGGTCTGAAGCTAAATTAATAATGCTGGAGAAAACAAAGAATAATTCAGAACCCAAAGAAATACGTTCAACTAAGAAATAAAAAAGATACTAAAAGCTGACAAAACAGCTTAAGGCCTTTTGTCACCTTAGCTTCCCAAAGAGGAAGATGAAACACATAAAAAGTAAAAAACAGTAAGAAAAATAAGAGTTAAAGAGGTTCCTGAAAACTATTTCAGTACTGCAGGGAAAAAGGGTAGTTTGCACCCAATTCAACCAACCAGTGGGGAGAAACTACAGAATTCATGGTATACCATTCTGCATTAGCGATGGATGGCATACAAGAATCATCTAAGACAGAACATTTCTGGTCAGAATTATTCTCAGCACTTGCGATACAAAGAACCCATGGGAATTTGGCACAAGCAAGTGATCATAAAAAAACTTCAAGCTATTAAAGAATGCCAGTTTGCAGTCCTCTATAGCTCAACATGGCAAAGATTATTCTAATGTAGACTAGGATTACGGTAGATGTGAAAAAGCCTAAACATCATAGCTGACATGTAGGTGTTTAATTAGACATGTCTCTCTTTTACGTCAAAATCCAAGTTTTTGCAGTCCACTACATTGTGAATGTTCTCTTGGTCCAAGTTTAAAATGTCTTTTTTTAGTAGTTAATTTGTAAAATATATTTAAATAATTAAAACTGAGTGTACAGTTAAATGGTTTGCCACAGTCCACACAAAGATGCATTCAATTAAATGTTTTCATATTTTAAGAGCTGAAAAGTTCTGGGATTATTTTCTGATCAGAGGAGGGTTTCACTTTTATCCATATGATGGTTTCAGTGGCCTTTCAAATGTAATGGAAACAAAAAGCTCTTGGTAAAAGCAGACACTATTTTCACTGTGGTTTTCTGAAGCAATTGCTTCCAGTTGCTGAATGTGTTTATTGAAAGGCTGAGAGAAATCCCTCATTATGTCTGCACAACTGTAACTTAAAGTCCAAATCCTAAAGTAAAATGAAAGTTCCATAATCACCTATATAAGTTTACAAAAATATTATTTCTTGGAAAACCAAGAAGACTCCACAGCAAATCACATTTTCTTTGGCTCAAATTAATTGGCTGATTTTGCTGTGCTAGTTAATAACAATACTTGCAAGTTTTTTGCTGCACTGCTCTGTTTTCACAGTAAGCAAAAGAGCATGGAAAACTCCTTCCATTTTGAAAATTGAATCACAGAATATTCTTGACAATATAATCTCGAGCCTTGCTGAAAATTCCCTACCATGTAGTAACAGCTGCTCAGAAAGGCAGAACTGCATACAACAAATTATTTTGTGAAGGAGTGCATGAGGAAAAAAAAAGAAAGGAAAAAAAATCCCCCTATGATTCTCAAATACCATCTTTTATTTGCTTACTTTACCTGCTGCCTTCCCTGTAGGTCCATAATAGCTTAGGGACAGCTGGATTCCATTTTCCAAGGTGGCTGAAAAAGATCCAAACTTGCTCACAGCTTTCTTTCTATTTTTCATTTTTCCTTTAATAAAAAAAAAATAATATTAAAGATAGCAACGGATACCAGAACCACCTGACCTACAAACCAATGGCTGGTGTGAACAGCTGATGTGGAATCTCAATATGGATGACTAACCTGTAAAACAAACTAATTAGGACAGGCAAAACTATCATTCCATTCATAGGGTAGTATATAATAGTCATTTTTGTACAACATTCCTGCGTTTTTTCAAATCTAGAAATAGCATTCTAATTAGCTAGGTGCATAAAAACAGTTTAAAAGCAACAACTAGTGAAAAGTCATACTGAACTTAAGCAGTGAAAGAAGTTAGTTTTAGAGATCCTTGTTTCTTGGCACATGTGGCCTATGAACTAATAAAAGTTACTGTTTCTCACATCTTGTCACAGGGACAGGACCTGGACTTCAATGATCCACGTGGGTCCCTTCAAACTGAGGATATTCTATGATTCTATGACCGTACTTTGAGGATAAAGTAAAAAAAAGGACAAGAGTTGAGAATCAGATCCAAAGATGTATCTGGCACTTGTAAAAGTGGATCAGGAGACAAGCTCACTTAGAGGTGCAGACCACGATGTCAAGTGATGAGCATGTTATTCATGAAAACCACATAAACTATGAAAGAACAGCTCCCAGACACTGGATCCTACCTTGCCTCTAGTTCAACTCCTACTGCCTTGAAGAAACGTTCCATTGGTAGGAAGAAAACCTTGGGATTTCCCATGTGGGGAACAGCTTCTTAAAATTGTGATGAGTAGCAGAGAATACTACGAAAGAAGGTTAGGGTAGGCACCTAACACCTTACCATCTCCCAATCCCATCAACGTGGCAAACATCCTGAGACCTTGTCTGCTCCTATTTGTTGTCTGTCATTGCAATGCGCATCGGTGAACACCACCTGCAGATGCAGTTTTGGCATTTTGACTGCATTGAAAGCTTCTGTTGTACCATCCAGCCACTGCCAAGTATCAGAGTGGACTGATTCTTCTCTTCCTCACTGCCTTTCTATGAGGTGCTCCTGTTTACACATGAGGAAAGCCTCTCACTCGTGCCAAGTGAATACAACTTGCCTCAGTTACTTGCAGACTGGTGATTACGAATACCCTTTGGCAGACCCCAGAAGGATACAGGTCAGCTTTCAGAAGGGCAGACAAAAACCTGCATCTGTGGAAGGGATGCAAATTTTCTATTCGGACAACCTACAATTACATCGCTGGTGGCAGCTGAAGCCAAGGGGAGGAGCAAGAGCAGGATGCTTTCTGACACTGATGAAAATTAAAAGAGGTAGTATATCCACCAAAAGTTAGACTTTTCCAAAACTCTTCAGTTTGATGACAGCAATTCCATAATGCTTTTGCCAAACATACACACAAATTGTTACAGGCTGGCTTCCTTCTTGGAAATGCTCTCACCCGGTTTCAGAAAGGATTTGGATTCAAAGCTTTCTGAGTGTTAGCAATATCTCAATCAACAGCAGACGTTACTGGACTGCAGAAAGATCTGTTTTCACAGCAAGGTCTCGAGGAGGCCCTAATGTCATGGTCATCTGACCCACAAAAGGAGGTCCAGTTCAAAAGGGGAAATCTTCCCTTTCTAGGGTAGACAGTTACTTTGGTTACAATGAACAGGATTCAGTTTGCATCTTCTTAGGCCTTCCCAGGCCACATTAAGATCTGAATGAGTGTTCCACTAAAGCAGAAAATTATTTTCTTAAAGAAGGGTGACTCTTCATTGATTTCCTTGCTTTGGAAAAGATACTGGTTTGCACATGTTGACCTTCACTTCTACATCTTGCTAAAGTCTCTCTATACAGTACTTAAGTCAGCCAACTGGATTTTTATGGAACACTGATTTTTCATACTTTCTGCCATTAGTAAGAATTTATTTTCTGTTAGTTGAAAATTTTTGCATCAAATTACTAAATATGTCAAATTATTAATTTTTTTATATCAGCGATGTCAATCCACTAACCTGATCTAATTTTCTCTTCTTCATTAATTTCTTGCACTTCAGCTTCTTCCAAGTTTTTCTTGGGATCTGTGATATGAATGAAGAAATTGTGGTTGTCTTTCATCACTTTCACCTTTACCAAAGTTAGACCTGTAAAGCAATGGAATACTATTATTGCTCTCACTAGGCTTCAGAACTTACTTGCACCCAAATAAACCATGCACCTGCAACTTTAAAGATCACCAAAAAAGAAAATTGCTCAGAACTGGACCAAATAATTTAGTAGAACACCAAGATGACAAAATTAAGGTTTTCTGAGTTTAGACTAAATATTAAAAAAAATCTTGACAATTAGATCTTAGAGGCTGCAGAAGAATTTGTTGTTTAGATTTATTGCATTTGACTAGAAAAATAATTTGAACATTTTTGAATTATCATGCATTGGTTGACATTGAACAGATAAATATGAACCGATTTTTCTCCATTTCTAGTTTTCTGGAACTTTATCTATCAACTGCTAACATACTACAAGAAAATATAAAGGTTAATAGTGATAGACGTTAAATGTGGAATTTCTTTAACTGAATTTCTACTACTGAGACACGAAAAAGCATTTATGGATTAAGAAACTATGCCATCAGTTACCATTGAGTCAAAGAAAAGCATGAAGAATTAAAGAATCACCTTTTACAAATTCTATCTTCTCTACTTGAATCTGTCCTCCATCAGATGGGAAAAGATATTGATTGGTTCCCGATATTTGAATTACATCCTCTCCTGTATCGTAGCCATGAAACTGGAAAAACAAGTTTTAGATTATCTGTAAATGAGAAAGGCAGAACCCATGAAAGAGGTAAATGCAGGACAGATCATCAGGATCACACTTTTCTGCTCAACATTTTTTGCTTAGATGTTTAACTAATGTAATAACAACTTTAACAAATACCTAGCATGCTATTCTGATATCCAAACAATTTCTCAGTTATTAATGGAAGTAACTTGTTACACATGAGAGCAGAATCTGATCCTTCAGTATCATGGAGCCATCATGGAAACTGAAGACTAGAAAGCAGATTGGTGGATTAACATATAGTGTGAGAGAAAGAAAAATTCCAGTCAAGTACAAAAAGATGAAGTACAATGGCATGGGATCACATGGAGGGCAGGAAATGATTCAGCTTTCCACACTCTAAATTTTGAAATTCAGACACTGTAAATCCAATTAGATGGCTATGCCTTCCAAAGTGCCACAAGTCAGCAAAAATTATGTGAGTATAGTCAAATAAGTTCAGATGGCAATGTCATCTGAGTTCAAAGCCTGTACTTAAGCAAATTCAAGACTAAAATATATCAATCTATGCAAGTTTTGGATGCAAGACCTATACTATGCGAATATGAGGTGGTGCAAACTGCCTTACAACTGTTTGGACAAAAGTACTGATGAGTTCCCTCTGCTAGTGTAATAGACAGATTAGCTTGAATTATGGCACTTCAAGAACATGAATTTTGAAAGATGAAATGGAAGAAACAGTGAACTCCTTTTATGTGATCTCCAATGTGGACAGTCATAATTCCAAGTAGGTCTAGCCGTTCCCTAATATGGGAGATGGGACAAGTCCTTATGCTCTCCTTTCCTACCCCCACAAATCCCACATTTGTAGGCAAGATTGATCCTATAAACATATTTTCCAATCAACTTAGGTTTGTATTCATGTCATATACACAAAAAAGTAAATAATTTTGAACACAAAAACAATGGAGTTAAACAAAACACAGTTAGGCTTAATTTGCCCTGAACTTGAATTTCACAATAGCTTTGCTGTAATATTGATTCTATATATATATAAATAGCTAGCATTTTTCTAATGTGGTGCAATAATACAAGTCATTACCTTATAAATTTTCTCAGAACATGGTTCTGGAATGCTGTGATCCTCCTCAAGTTTAGAGGCTTTTGTTGGCTCATTTTTAGACTTCCCTTTAGAATCTTTACACTCTCCATCTGTTATCTCCTGTCCCTTCTTTTTACTTCCCAAATTTTCTGTCTTTCCTTTTGTTTCTTCCTTAAGTTTTTCTTCCTCTCGTAATCGGTCCTGCTCCTTCTTCCAAGCCTACATTCAATATTAGGAATTAAAAAGAACTGTGGTTCTCTTTGATATTTTATATGTGCATTCTGAAAAGAGTATGAGCAAACAATCTCAAAGGAAACAGTGTTCTAAGTCACTCTAAGACACGTTTTCCAAACGTGTCTGAAGTTTTACAATATTATGCACTATATTTTGCATAAAATTACTGACTCATTCAACCTACAAGAGCAGTAATTGTTGACTACAGGAGATGTATCAGATGATTATTTGTATCTTACACAATCAGTCATAAAAGGATGACTTTGTTGTACACTTGTCCACAATGTTTATCATCAAATCACAACACATCACTGGTAGTTTATTCCCAATAGGCAACTGTGAGGTAAAATGCTTTATTCTTTTATGGAAAGAAAAATGAGGTATGCATGCCAAAATGATCAACTTGTATTAGGAAGACATCTGAGATTTTCTGGACTATTTAGGGCTTTGTAGCACTTTATAGTCTAAGCATACCAAAGCACAAGCATTTCTGTGGAAGAAATGGCAAGCATTCAGAGTTACAAATTAGGGATTAGCCTAATTTGAGCCATGCCAGTTCAAGATGAGTAGCCAAGAATTGGTTAACGCCATTTCATATCTACATTCCAGTACTTTAAGTGGACATCATTATACACTGTAAAAAAGATGAGCCACGCTATATTTGTGAGGAGTCAGAAAAAAGTGTGAGTACAACATCAATAAAGCTAGATTTGTGTAGATGAATAGATAACGCCAGTGCTAAGACTTAAAAAATTTTGTGCTTAACTCCTACCTTAGCCAGAAACTTACTGTGTGAATCTGGGCAAGTCAATTAATCTGTAGTGCATGGTCATGAACTACATCTATAATATGGGATTCTCTGTCATAAGAGAATTCTGAGGCACCATATTTAAATTCTCTAATATCAAGGAGCTGTAGACAGTGAAAGTGCGAGCGGCGTACATACGTACTTCCATGAATCTGGATTTATCTTTTCATACCTTTCCAATCTGAAAACTTAAATGAATAATAGGATATTATTCATAACTCTTATTTCCAGTATTGCAATTATGAATTGCTTTTGGAATGCCTAGAAAATAACGTATACAAAAAAATAGCCAAGAGCAGAAAAACTAAGAGAAACTCAGTCAAGCCTATGTAAGAACAAAGGCTTACCTTCATAAGAAAGCAGTGCTATTTAGTCCATTTCAGAAACATATATTTTTGCCTCACCTTTAAAGAATCTTCTCTGATAATGGGACTTTCCCCATTGTTGGATTGAGACTCTCTTGCACTCTCGGGTCCTGAGGTTTTGGCTTTGAGAAATGATAGGGGAAATAAGTGAGGTTATAAATATATGAAAATGGAATAATTTTTAAAAATGGAGAAAAAAGAGATGTGCAAGTAAATAAAAAAATGCAGATTTCAAAATAGTAAAAGTATACAACTAAAATAAAGAAAATGTTAAATATTTTTAGAAATAAAACAGAAAGTCTATTTAGGCAAGAAGAAACTTACCTGACAACTAATATTATTTGATTGTCATAACTGAGGAGCAAATACGCTAAACAATATATCAACATATTTAAAGACTGACTCTCTGCTTCTTGCTGTCGAAGGCTTTGCTCCTGCAACAAGTTTGTGTGTTTGTTTTTTAACTGAGCCAGTACAAGCTCAATACCAGAGTCATAGATATTAAAACCCCTTAAGACAAAAAGCAAATAAATCCTGTCTGAACCTTCAAACCTTCACTATAGAAAAAACATATCCCTTGTTCACTACGATGGCTTTACAGCCTAGTACTTATGAAAAGGGTATCTCCTACGAGTGTAGTTTTATAGTATGCTTGGATACCCAATATTCACCTTCTAGAAAAGATAAAGTACCCTAGCAGAAACTCACTTTGTAAGTTATAAAGTAGAAACTATAAAGTAGAAATTGCAGTGTGGGTTACAGCAGTGTCAGTGAAATTGAAAACACCTAAAGACACTGTTGCCCATGTGCATGTCCCAGCTAGAGGTGATTATCTTCTTTCAGCAAGTGAGCTACTCTATGAATTACATCTGTCATGAGGCACCATATGGGCAAGATTCAACTAGCTCCTGTGACAGCTAGACAGCCACAAATTATGATTTAGAAGTCATAACTGTCCTTTTAGTTTCCAAACTATAATCAGAGGTGTTAATTGGGTTGAGGAGTAATGTTCCTATTTTTGTAAATGCTAACTGCTAGTACTGGCAGGTTTCAAAGTGCATTCTCAAAAAAGGTAAACAAAGCAAAGGTTAAACATCAACAAATAATTGTTAATACCATTTAGATACACAAATGAACAAATTTGACAATAGTTCTTTTTTGTTAATAGGGGTTTTCAGATTTTGCTGTCTGCTGAACAGTTACTGTATAAACTGCTCACAGTTCTCACTACCCAAAATGTTGCCTGTAATTCAAGTTTGCTCTGCAGTCCAGTCAATTCCAGTTTCCAGTTTTAGCTCTTAGCCCACAGCTTCTGACTTCCAGCTTTTATCCTGCCCTTTAAAAAAGAATTTTCCTGAACCATGTTGCCAACTTTAACTACTGCTCATCTTTTCATATGTTCAGTGATCTCAACAAAGAGTCATATTTGTATGCAATCCTTAAAGTAATTTCATTAGATAAGCACAGCTATTGTAAATGTAAATTGATACTAGAGGTGTCAGTTTTCAGAACAGGGAATGATGCAGAATGTATAAATACGTGCATTTAATTAATTCCAAAACATATTTATGCCTTTATAGATGTCAAAACAAGGTCATCCTATGAAAAAATATATGCAGTTGTGCTCTGAATAGATTTGGGCTTCTTAAAGTAAATAGATTTGGGCACTTAAAGTGAAAAATTAATTTTCTAGAATAAAAAGATACCCACTTTTGGCTTTCTTAATAAAGCCATTTTTTTTGACAGGAGACGCAGACAGTTCAAAAGGGCCTTCTACCATGGCTTTTTCCAAATTAAAAGACTCTGTTTTCTTACCCATTTTCTCTTCTTGGTATTTAGCTTCTTCCTCTTTCACCCAGTCTTCAATGGAGTTAGCCACCAGCTCAAGATAGTTCCTGAAAAGTAGATTATCCCTCTATTTAACATAATACAGTTTTCACTAATATGATTTCAGGTCAAACAAGACCACTTGGCTTCTCAGTTTCTTATACAAGTAGGAGAGAAGGCTCTCTCTCTTTAAGAGAAGGCGGGTGTTTGACAGGGTTTCTCTCCGTTTTTACAGGAACTGGTACTTTTGCCTGGCTGGTATTTGATTAATATAGGTTATACTTGGAATTTTGGTTCTCCTTTTCGCAAAGAGATATTAGAAACTTGTCCTCCAAAGAATACCTGCTCCTAAAGAAAAATCTAGGAAATCACAAAACATGAAGACATTCAGTTTCAGAAAGGTTCAGACTCATTCTCCTCACTGTTTTACCACCAGAATAACATATTTTCTTAGTTCCTCTTGATTGAAATTATCTTTTAGAATACACTTAATTTGTTTGTTCAGAAATTGAGGTGTCATTGTACTTAATTACTAGCTCTTCTTTATTGGTGTGACGAGACAGGTGTTTGGAAATTGTGATCCAAATCCAGATTAGAGAATTGGTGCACCATAACCTCACATAAATTAGGATACATTCACAATAAACAATTAAATTGAAGTGAAAACTGAATGATCCAGAGTTTGCAATTGGTATCTGCAGTTACATTGTCTCATCTTCCAAAGGTGTCTGAAACGACTGCTAAACTAGTTTACTGTGAAAAACTGCTTTCAAGGTAGGAGGAAGCCTGGAAGTCTTATATGCAGTTGCCATTCAATCCCTCATTTGGAGGGTTACCACAATTCTTTAAAGTAAAATTCTTCATATGTGCAAAATTAAAATGGGGATTTTGAAGAATTGTATTCAAAAGCTCTATATGGAGTACAGGTTTTGGTTATGAACATGTAGACAACACAATCAATTCTTGACCTCATGACCATTTTAAAGTTCTTGCTACATCATTACATTGTATGTACAAGAGAATTAATATGTAGGTCACGTACACAGACTGGAGATAAATACAGTTCATGTATAGCTGCAAGATACACAAGTCTCTCTTAGTTTCTGCAGTATAGGTGGAGCCTGCTTTGGGAAACTTGCATGCAGAAACTGTTTATCATATATATCATACTCAGTAGGGACAAGGTTACTCTCCTTGTATCTGAAGAAAAATGTACAAGCCATAAAAACCTATGGTGTTGAAAACAAAGGGCAAAACTAGTCTGGAACATAGAGTTGCCAGTACTGGAATAACTGGAAGATGAATATACATTATAAATAAAAAAAGAGATTATTCGCATGGAAAATATTTTAGGGCAATGAAACAGTCATTCAAAGTCTAAAATACACATTCTATTAATATGTATTCTGATGCCTCTACTGCCAATGTCTGACTCAGAACCATTTCTCAGAAAGGATTATTCTTTTCCAGTAACTTGCATAATGTGTTTACTATGAAACAGTAAATAAATGTCATTAACTTTGCACAAAACTTAGTTTTGATAATGCCTGAATTCACTTGGCTTCCTGCTAGACTGGCCCCTTATCCTAACCAGAGTTAATACGTTTTATACACACACTTATCACTGCAGGTGTATGCTTTGCATTCCCTTAGTCAGTAGCATCCACTGAATTTCATATACAGCCTCCTGCTGCCTACCCTTTAAACAGTATAATTTCTGAATTTTTGGATGTTCTACATGAACCACAGGACCTGATGTCCATAACGAAGAAGGAAGATAACTGGCATCTCCAGGACCAAAAGCTGCTGCAACGTAAGAAATGTAATTTCCCCCTTGCACAAGAAGTTCCTGTAACAGGACTCACTGTAATCAAAATTATTCTGTGATTCTGTAACCAACTGATTAGCAGGTAACAGAATTATATTCCAGACAGCAACTATGAAATGACTCTACAAAGCTGGTCTGTGGTCTACAAGATATCACAATAAAGAGACAATAAGTAATCACGGACAGAGAACTCCTATCAGAGAGATTGTCAAGCACAGCATCTGTTATACATTTTTAACTCTCCTATGGTGAAGTTGTAACTCTTAAATACATTAGAATTATAGTAATTTTAATAAATCAAAACCCAATAAATTGATACTAAACTCACCAGGACTCAGTTATTCCATACAAAGGGGAAAACCAGTAACCACTTAATTAATAAGTGGGATTTGTGCCAGTTTCTGGCAACTCAGCAGGATCTGGAAGCTAATTTCAGGCAACAGCTTGAAGCACTCCAGGTATTTAAAGACTGTCTTCCACAAAAGTGTTACGTTGCTTGGAAACATACACTAGCAATTATTTATGATACTTTGTCTGGAAATCTGAAATTACCTTTAGCAAAAAGGTTGAATAAGTTCTGAAAACGTGCTGGTTATTTTGCAGAGAATTGGCAGGTATTGATGCCACATAACAGAACCGAAAGAGAGCCTGCAGCTCCTCAGAGATTCTAAGTAGCTTACACAGCAGTGCTGTTGAATATTTCTATGAAACAAGAGCAAAGCCAAACCTTCTTGTTAGCTTTCATATCAGTTCCTTTAGGAACTCCTCGCTGCTTTGAAACAGAACCTGATGAAGTGTCACTGGACAAAGATGTTTCTGCCCCAAGGAGAAACAATCTTTAATGTCTAAGCCTTGTTTCCGATGGATGTGGAAGAGTAAGAAGGAGGAAACATATAGCTACTGTATTATAATGCATCTACCAGATAACATCCTTTATTCCTTCTCTGGATGCAAAATTAGCAACTTCTTTTTTCTTTTTTTTTTTTTTTTCATGTATCAACAGCTCCTTGCATTTCTTAGTTGGCCTTGAACTGTTTCAGTGTCCTTTCAAAGGCAACCAGCCAATTTGCTCTACAACTCCACAAATGAACAGTTGTTGTTTCAGGGAGAAATGCTTCCAGAGGAAGTCTGGTACATCCCTACCTGCTTCTACAGACAACACAACAACAATATGCTGTTGGGATGAGGCATTATTCAGTGTATGCAGACATCAAGTGACATGTTAGATGTACTAGGGTATGTGACCTGGTCTCTGGAGTTTGTTCCAAAAGTCTAGGGGTCTCCCATGTCTCATGTCATATGTGTCAGCCCTGTCCAGACAACTCAAATACACCAGGCAGCTAAACTGGCACCAGTTGTTTAAATTTAAGAAACTTGAACTAGGCGTTTGAAGTCCAGTGCCACACAAACAAGAGTAAGAATAGCTCGCAGAATAAAAAGCTCTGGGTTGCAACAGACTTCTGTGAAACAGACTTTAAGACCACTTGACTCTCTGCTTGGGTCTATCTGAATGCAATACCCAGCTTCACTTGAACACACAATCTTTCACTTATCTTTTGGGGAAGATTTCAGCTGTCACATACATGCAAAAAACCTGACCAGACATTTAGTGGATCTGCCCAACAAACATAAAACAGCCAGCATTTTCTTTAAGGAACTTTGAATTTCTGCTGGTAAATCTCTTCCGGCTCTGGTCCCAATCACTGCTAATCACAACAGCCCCTTTTCATGGCAAATAATTTAAGCCTGGAAAGCTGAGATGAACTCACACAGAGCTCCTTGACTGAGAGCAAAGATACAAAATACAATACAAAATATGTCTTCAGGAAGGCACATTTTGCCTATTTAGGATTCAATCCTGTTCAAATATATAGGTCCCAACAAAAGTTTCCATTAAAAAATTCCCATATTCTGATAAATGACTTACTACCCTTAGAAAGGGATGCCTGCAGACAGATAGGGGATAGATGTTTTCCACTGGATAATTTGCTTGAAATTCTATTTGATAAATCTAATTAATCCATAGACCACAAGAGTGACATAGTTTAAGATAGCTCAGCTGTTTCTCCATGGCATTTTAACTTCTTTACATAGCAGTACATGGACACTTTTTCTATTTTCAGTCCATTATTTGGAATAGCAGTTGGATTACACCATCATTTATACCATTTCTTCAGTGCAAAAATGTATTCCAAAACAAATAGGTCCACTGACAAAAGTTCTAATAGTGGACACACCAACCATTTGCTTGCCTCTAACTGGTGAGCAGATAGTGACAAGGAATTAAGAAGAATGTGGTATTCTGTGAAAAAAAAAAAGAAGTTCTAATATCAATAAAGGACTTCTAGCTTTTCCCCCAAAATTTTCACACTGACAATCACCCAGTTTATGTACACATAGTTGAAAAATGTAGTAAATATACACTTAGACAGATTTTTCTTTTTAAGATCCCTAACATGACTTTGTATGTGTGCATTATTTACATTTTTATAGGATGTACTAGGAGCAACCTACTGCATTGTTCTTACTCAGAAAAGCTCAAGAGAATTCTTTTGACATAGCACTGTTTTCAAGCTGCATGACTTGCTTTCTCATAAATGTGTTACATAGCGATGTCTTTTAATTTCAAAGCTTTGCCCCAAGCATACCTATGGAGGCTTTTATTGAAAAAAACTGGGAAAGAGACATGAAATATAAAATCAATTACCTGAATCCAACATTAGAGTGCAATGCAATATCCCAAGTCTCTTGGCACAGACGATATTGATTCATAGGATTGTGAAAAACCATTAACAAGGAGTTATCTTGGTTATGATAAAAGGTATCAATACATCTATATTTTTGGGATGCTGTATGAAGAACCTAAAAAGGAAAGAAATAAAGGTATACCCTCCCTGCAGACAGTAGCATATGCAGAGGGTACACAGCACAGCTTTTAGCAAAAGGTGCTACAGAACTTCACTTTCCGACAAGGTGTACTCAAAGCATTTGGAATCCAGCAACCTGAATTGTTCAGGCAGGTGAAAATTGAAACTCCATTGCTACTTATGTTGAGACGAGACAGCCCCAATGCTCCACCTTCTGAGACTGACCATGAATGAAAAAGTTCAGCTACATAAAAACCAAATAAATTAAAATGCTGAATAAATACTTAAACAAGTTTAAATAATAAAATATTTAAATAAATAATAAATAAAAGCAGAACTATCATATACCAGGTAACAAGAAAACAAGTTTACTTTTTTTGTTATCTCAGGTGAGTCTACTTGGTATTCAATTTGCTGTAACTATGACCTACACATCTCCGAGATTTACTGTGTTCTACATTATTCCACTCCATTCTGTAGTGGGCCCATAATTTTCAATATTTACACTGTCTGCAGGCAGAAACTATGACTTTACAGTCATAGCCAGAAGAAAGCCTTCTTTTAAGTAAACTATTATTTTTCAGAACTATGCAGCTGAAGCTTCTAAAAGGATCTGTTCCATGATCTTTGAAATAGGACACCTCCAGTTTGGCCAAACCAGGAAATAAAAACCCATTACAGACTAAATTTCACATAAAGAACTGAAAAGCAACTAAAGAACAATGGGTTTTGGTAAAAATGAAAAACAGATAAAACTGAATCAATTATCTAGCAAGAAAATACCCTGAACTCCACCACTAATTCTTTGTACAGGTGACTGTATGTATAAGATTGTCAGTTTTCAGATACCTGAAGAAGAACATGTGGTTGAAAATGCTCATCAAAACTCCAGTCTGTCAAGCAACGCCGCTGTATCTTTTTTATTTCTTCTAAGTAATTTTCCGGACTCACCTCAAAATACACCAAACCAAATTAATGTATATCAACATTTCAGCGTCAGTTGTATTAAATTAACTGTAATCTTGTTGGCTTAATAGACATATTGCATCACAGTTAACTGCATAATGCTGCATATATGCAGACTCGTATGGCACTATTTAATAAAAAATACAATTACTCCCAAGGATTTTTAGTCTCGGGTTTTTTTATGGCAAACATAATCTAAATACTTTTATTGTTATCTTATATGTTTTTGAGTTCTGTAAGCAATTATAAGTATTTAAACATGTCCTGTGATGTAATTTTAAAATTGCTATGTTTATGCAGGGAGGTATGGCAGGCAGGTGATTCTGAAGACGCCAAACTACACAGTTTACTAGTCTGACAGAGTTTGACATTTTCTTTTAAACTTTGATGTTTGTATTTGACCCCTGGTATTCAGTGAGATCAGCACAGAATTATTATTAGCAGTTTCACTGATACCCATCACCTTGGAATTCAAAGAAAGTGATTTCACAGTGCTTAAAAGTTATGGCATTATTTGCCAGACATCACAACATTAACATCTGCATGCAGCACTGCAAAGGAATCTCCAGTAACATGTCCTAACATTGAACAGTATTTTCTGTTGCCTCCTGTAAAGCCTAGTTGACACTATTCCTCACACTTGCCATATCAGAAACAGGAAGATCCAATTCTTTGTTCAAAACAGGATCAACCAGACCATCTTCGCCATTTATTTCTGTATGCCCTGGAAATTGGAAGCAGAGTTTTAAGAATTGTTCCAGAAATTTCAGCTCTAAACACTAAGGTCACAGTAATTCAATTTCTTTAGCCTCCCTGATGAGATTGACATAAAGCTGAAACTTCCTTTTATGACACTAGTGCTATAAATATATGATCATCTCTGATACCCTCTTTCCTAAAAGAGCACTTTAAAATCCAGGGACAACAAGTGCCAGATACTTAAATAAAATTTTAAAAACAAACAAACAAACAAACAACAAAACCCCCCACTTTATAAAACCCACTCAAATAATCTTCTTTATCTGACCTATGCTGGCCTTGCATAGTCAAAACCATTAAAAATATTCTCCAAAGTATCCTCCTGATTCATACACAAAGAACCATTTTTCTGACTACTTTAACAAGCAGTCCTTTGCACAGATGACATTAAAATAGAAAGCAAAATCAAATGTTTTGATATGTTCACACATTTTTGAAAGATACGAATTTTAAATTTTAAATTAATTTGTTGTGTAGAGTTTCATAAGCTCCTGACTGAATATGAGTTCTCCTGAGGATGTGACCAGTCATTCCTTTGTTACAATGAGCATCTGATATGAACAAGATCACATGGGGACTTTAACTTCTATATTCTCTGAATTTTTAAAAAATAATTTCCTTTTAATAGAATTCTTTATGTCCTGATTTAGGGCAGAGAAAATTCATATGTACAAGAATATTACTCTTCCTGGGAGAAAACACACCATGAAGCACTTGGTCGTAAGTGCCTTATAACCAGCTCAGCTTCCAGACACATATCTTTAGGCTCTGCTTCTCTTGGAATTTACATCTCTTTACTGACTGCCTTTAGAAGATTGAAGAGATCTAAAAGCAAATGTTTTATCGTCCTGATATTTGCTTTTGTGCTGCAGAAGTGCTGAAATGTTGTTATGCTTGTAACTGCTATATTTAATATTGTGACTTCTACAAAAGTAAAATAAACTAACATCCCAAAATGTTCCCAAATTTAAAAGAAAGGCAGATGCACAGGATTCATTTTTGTCTGCTCCAACCTTCTAGGGAAAAGATCCCATCTAAGCTGGTTGCTTAGACATCTCTATTAGGAAAGCATGGGCAATATCACAAGGTATGGCATCTGGCTCTGGGGTCCTGAGCACAGGGAAGACATGGATCCGTTGAAACGGGTTCAGAGGAGAGCCAGTGAAGGTGATTAGAGGGATGCAGAACCTCTCCTGTGAAGACAGGCTTAGAAAGTTCAGCCTGGAGTAGAAAAGGCTCCGGGGAGACCTTACTGCGGCCTTGGGAGAGACTTTTTGGTATTGCCTGTAGTAATAGGATAAGGAGTAATGGTTTTAAAGGAGGATAGAGTCATAAGAAAGAATTTTTTTAAAATGAGGGTGGTGAAACACTGGATAAGGTTACCCAGAAAGGTGGTGGATGCTCCATTCCTGGAAACACTGAAGGTCAGATTGGACTCTGAGCAACCTGGTCTAGTAGAAGATGTCCCTGCTCATTGCATGCTGGTTGGAATAGATGACCTTTAGAGGTCCCTTCCAACCTAAATCATTATTCTACGATCTATGATTTTATGATCGTGTACCTAAAGGTATAGTTGCTTAAATTTCTACTTGTCTTGCAACCCCCCAAAAATAATCACTTGTTTTTAATGTTGCTTCTTGGCCAACACTTCTCCTTTAACCTGGCCAACAACTTTTCATTATGTTAGAAACTGCAGGAGAAAATTTAGAACTTCAGAAAATTCACTCTGTATTGTCTACAACTGTTAATATTGTAGTACAAAACAGCTTTTGTCCCTATTCTAGTATTCCTCCATAGTTACTCAATGTACAGACCATACAATACTTGAAAATTTTGTGATTTGTACAAAGAAGAAAAATCACATCCCTGCAATAGCACATGATATGGTAAAACAAATAGTGGATTCAAATTCTTCAGAAGTAATGTAAACAGAGAGCTTTTTACCAGAGCCTCTTGGAGAGTTTCCATTAAGCTTCTTTTCCATAAGGAAGAGTTGCCTCAGCTGTCTTGCAAACATGTCTGGATTATCCCAAGGGATACATGACACTTCAGAATCCCCTCCAACCATAGATCCAGAGCTCTCCAGGAAACCAGAGTCACTCAGCCAGGTCAGCTTCAAGCTTTCAAAAGTAAATACTCTAAAGGCTCTTTCTACTTCAGCCCAACTCAGAAGTTCTAAAAAAGAATTACAACCATTAACTGAAAACATCCTTACAGCTCAGCAGAAGATAAATAGAAGACTATTTAAGTGTATTGTTCTTGGCAACTCTGCAAAAGACAACAGCAATTTCCTTAATGGTATTGGATCAACTTATGTGGGCTACATTTTACACTGCATTCAAAGTTGAATACTTCCAAATTGCAAAATGATATGTCTAAATATTAATCCATCTTAAATGAAGTGGTTCCTACATTTGAATTCCTTCTGGCTCATTAACTTTATATAAATAATGTTGATTTTAAAATACTGAGGAGACATTATCAAACCCGTTAACAACTAATTATTTTCAGTTCATGAAACTTTTTATTCTCTGTATTTATTCTTGTATTTATTCTCCGTATTTATTCTTGCTTCTCAAACAAGTATCAAACTTTTTTTCTCTTCAGACAAAATTTTGCACATAGTTTACATGGAAGTATGCTAGATACAAAGGTAATAATAAATCCTATTTATGGTTGTATGCACAAATGTCTATATATTATAGTGATAATCATGCAAAGGACTGAACTTTAAGACAAGTAGTACAGTGCCCAAATCAAATACAGAGTGTCTTCAGTCCGAAACATTTTCACTTCAGGGTAGTTAAGCACCCAAGCATGTCATACCTCTCAAAAATGTTGGATATCTCATCTTCCATTCAAATCAATCACCTTCTTGACACAAGCAAAGGTATTGCTAGCTAAGTTACCAGTTGGGAGAGTTTGGCATCATAGTTTGGTCCAGTAAAGACCGTCAAATTTAAAAGCCATCACCTGGAATGCTACAGCAATACTGAATACCTTATATAGCTTACTGTCCAAAACGAACATACCAACAAGTAGAAACAACACAGCAAGTGTAAATTAATCCAACACACGGGACTTCAGGATGAAATAGCTGGGAAAGTACCTTCAAATCCTGTGCTTTACATGATATAAATGTAACTATGGGGATTGGAAGGTTTATACTTCTTAGTAGCTGAGAGAGGACTTTTTGATACTACCTAAGGGTATTTATGTAGGCTTTGGGTTTGTTTCCCAGTGTACTTCATGGCAGAAAGCACTCCAAGAAAAGGTAACTGCAGAAGTGATTATGGTTGAAGAAGTGAATGTATTCTTGGTTTGATAAAGGGACTGTTATAAAGCAGTTTCATTATTAATACCAACACTTACACAGAATACATTCTGAAAGCCATTTATTGTTCAATAAAAATTGCCTCCCTAAGATATATGTGCTCCTCCTCCAAAAGGGTGTGGATAAATATACAATTTACACCAGTGTCTCTCAAAATGCATTACACATCCGAGGATCAAATTTGCAATTTTTACAGCTTTTTCTTCCTTAGAATTAGTAATTGTTTGTATGTCTGTGAATATAAATAAATAAAGGAGTTCTAACATACTTCCAGCTCTTACTCATGCAGTATTTAATACTGATACAGTCTTTCCCATTAACCAAAAAACTGAGGTCTGAAATTAGGGTTAACTTGTGTACAGTAGGCTACAAGTATTTATAAGCAAGAATGTGAAAATGGGAAATTCTGCAAAGGCTTTTTGGCAGCTGAAAAAACTTGTCCCAAAATTCTTGCTATTTAATAGGATCATCAACCAGAGGAAAAAAAAAAAGGAAGTTACATCAATGAAAATAATTTTACCACTGGTACAATAATGCATGAGCTCGTGAACTCTGGCCAAGTGTTTAGCGTTATTTTTAGTTGAAGGAAGGGTGAAATGGGTAAGTTCTGTAAGAGGCAGTTTATCCATCATTTCACGCTCAATATTTTCTGGATTTAAGTTCCCCTGGGCCTGGAACAAAAATGAAAGTATCAGAGTTAGAGTAAACATTCTCACTAGTGGATTTCTAAAAATTAGGTTTCAATAAAGAAGTCTTGATAGCAGAAGATACTAGCATGTGCTTAAGACAGTGGGACATAAATTTGAGCATGTGCTCACAGCGTGGTTTTGAATCGTGGTGTCAGATGTTGTAGGCAGAAAAAAAATTAACACATAAGAGAATGACTGACAGCATAACAGCAGACATTTGTTAGAAGTTATTTGCCTGTGCCAGCTAGACTGAAAAATACAGAAATATGTACTGGTCTATTCAGAGTGGCAGCAGGTTCCTTCCACATACCTTTCAGCTGGTCTGTGCTACTTTTCATAGTAATGAAACCTGTAAACTCATTGATCAGTCTGTGACGGGCAGCATTTATCTTTTCAGACTTCCTGGTATCTTTCAGTTTCACTCTTTTTATTATTACACACTTACAGTACTTTTTCTTGGACTGCATATTCCAAACCTTTTTCCTCTATCAATTCCTCAAACATTGTGCTATATCCTGAAATTCTTCTTCAGCAAGTACATAAAATACGTCAAGCATATGCCTGCTAAGAGCATCTCTCTCAGAGATTACTCAGTCCTCCCTTCTGCTTGAATACATCCACTGTGTCTCATCTTGACTTGTTTCTGAATACTGTTCTAATCAATAGTTGTTAAACATTCAACAGACAATTTGTAATTCATGAAGCCAGGCAGACACATCTTAGCTGTGAAATCTAGAACTGTACTATCACTTGTATTACCTTCAGAGAATTTTCAAAGTTTAATGGTAAAACTACACCTTGGCTTTGGAAAAAATTGATAAATTCGCAGTTTTTGGTTCAGAAAGTCTGGGAACTGTTACCTTGCAATAATCCCAAACCTTGCAATCTCAGAACCTTTCTGCCTTTGCTAAAATTTGGCAATATCTTGGTTATACACTATGCTCCAACTATTCAGCCAACCTGAATATACTTCTTGTGTTCATTAAGAACTCCATACATTTTCTTATGCTTCTCTACATTTTATCATTCAATCTAGTCTACCTGGTAAATCACCACGATCAAGTTAGAAACTAATTTTCCATAGTTTCCTCAGTGTTTGACTACAGTAAATCAACAGAGTTCTATAATATCTCTGATCTTTGTCAAAGGCTGAACATTCTTACTAATAATGCAAACAGATCACTGAAATCAATGTTCTCTACATTTGTAAGGTGTTGTCTGTCATTAACTCATTGCCTCTTAAGTAAATTAAACACGCTGGTGTGCCCATCTCAGTAGAAAAAAAACCTAGGCTATGCTGTTCTGCTTTGTAAAATGTTCTATCCCTTGTAGTGCATTGAGCATTCATTGAATTGGGACTTGGGAAATGCTTCTATATGACAGGTAGCACTATACCTTCAGCAGGTGCAACCGCTGAGCCAGGGTATCATGGTAGTTAAATAAGAGAGGGTACTGGGGGGTGACAGTCTTTTCTTCATTGCACTTAGGAGAAAAGTAGTCGTATAGATTCTGTCAGAAAAAAGGAAGAGTTATTACACTCCAATAATGAGATTTATTTGTCATTTTAGCAGATAAACAAAAGACAACACAAACCTTTTTTTCACTCAAAGCGAGTGAAAGAGAAGGAAGAACAGAGACTATATGATCTGCAATGGCGTGACGAAACCCATCTGCCTGAGGCTCCTGTACCACCAGACTAGGTGGTGTAAGATCTTCTTCACTCGCAATAACCTGGCAAACATAATATATGTTAACTTTCATTACAGTATTGACTGCTGCTTACCTTTATTAGAACTACCAAGCAGATTCTGCTATAAGCTGAGCACACGTCCATAAATTTTGTCAGGAAAGAAAACCATAATTTTTTTCTACAATCACAAAAATACAATTTCCCAAGTTAATTCCTGCCCAAAACAAAGATTATGGAAACAGAATTAAATGTTTTCTCTTATCATTCACTTTTGGAAAGATGAGAAGAAAAATATTCCAACTTGAAATGTTAAGAATTCTGAATTAACACAGGTAATTAAAAATTGATTGTCTATTAGGTTTTGGACTTGATTTTGAGTATTCTTGTTTGAGCCTATTTTCAGATCAAGCTACAAATAGCAAAAAAACCCAAAATTGTTCAGAAATTTTACTCCTAAAAGAAGGAGAATTTCCAAACCATGCTGTGGGTCTCTTCTAAATTATAGACTGTGCTGAACTCAACAGAAGTCAGATCTGTCTAGTATTAGAATTGACATATGCTGTTTTTATGTTAGGCTTGCCCTAAGACATTTGAACCTAGTAAAACAGCAAAGTTCAATATCAATAACATTGTTGCAGGACATGAAAAGTTGTTATTGATCTAGATAAGAAATTACACCTTTTACCTCACTTAATTGTATTTATAGTCTTCAAAAATTAATTATGGACTAACACTGTATATGCAGGGTAAGTGCACAATATGAAAGAAAATCAAAGACAGCACTTCGGAGTTTTGATCCCTTTGTATTGAACCTCCATGCTCAATCTCATATTTTAGGTTGAAACAGAGGGATTTATTTATCTTTGACCAATTCATTATATGAAGTCTAGGCCACAGAAATTAAACAGAACATTCCCACCTGTTCCAACATGCAGCTCAGCATTAAGGGTACTGAAAAGTATTCCTCAGGAATCTGACTCAGCAAGTCATTGTAATACCTCATGTCCACGGAAGGGGACAAAAAAGAAGTTTCTTCAGCTGCTGTAATAAGAGATAAAACATTAAGATCTATTTATTCAGAAATGTCAACATATTCCAAATCAGTTCTGCAAGTTTGCAGATGACACAAAATTGGGAGGAGCTGTTAACTCCCTCAAAGGCAGTGATGCCCTGCAGAGAGACCCTGATAAACTAGAGGGCTGGGCAATCACCAACAATGTTTAACAAGTTTAAAAGGTTTAAGAAGGGAAAGTGCCAGATTCTGCACCTGGGATGGGGTAACCCTGCATGTACATCCAAACTGGGGAACAAGATGCTGAAAAGGCAGCATTGTAGAAAGGGACCTGGGGGTCCTAGTCGACAGCATTGACTGTGAGTGAGCAGTGCCCTGGCAGCCAGGAGGGCCAACCGTGTCTTGGCATATCAGGCAAAGTATCCCCAACCAGTCGAGGGAGGGGATTGTCCCGCTCTGCTCTGCACTGGTGCAGCCTCATCTCAAGTCCCATGTGCAGTTTTGGGCACCACAATATAAAAAAGACATTAAGCTTTTAGAGAGTGTCCAAAGGAGGGCAACGACGGTAATGAAGGGCCTTGAGGGGAAGCTGTCTGAGGAACAGCGAAGGGCACTTGGTCTGTTCAGCCTAGAGAAGGGGAGACTGAGGGGAGACCTCACTGCAGTTGACAACTTCCTCAGAGGGGAAGAGGAGGGGCAGGCACTGGTCTCTTCTCTGTGGTGATCAGTGACAGGACTGGAGGGAATGGCCTGAAGTTGTGTCAGGGGAGGTTTAGGTTGCTTATTAGGAACAGGTTCTTCACCCAAAGGGTGGTTGGGCATTGGAACAGGATCCCCAGGGAAGTGGTCACAGCACCAAGCCTAACAGAGTTTAAAAAGGGTTTGGACAATGCTCTCAGGCACATGGTGTGATTGTTGGGGATGTCCTGGGCAGGGCCAGCAGTTTGACTCGATGATCCTTGTGGGTCCCCCTTCCAACTCAGAATATTCTGTGATTCTGTGAAACTTCAGACAATTTTTATTAAAAAGAAACTAACAAAGTTCATTAATACAGATTGTTTAAATCTGACTGTGACTAGGAACAGCTAGAAAAGGTTTTCTAAAGAACTTGGTTACCACCACTGCAGTTTTCAGAGACTTACATGATGTATTCACTAAGAACCTATTCTCACAACATCTTCAACTTACTGCACAAATCGTTTCAAGGATTTGTGTTGTCAGCTGAATGAATGGTTCAACAAAGTGAACAACTACAGAGGAGTGTTTTAATCTTCTAAACATACCCTGTGACAAAATTCCTGTTGTCAGAACTTCTTCTGCTTTCCCTTTTTTCTTTGGAGGTGTGATGTGTGATGCTGATTCAACCTGAATGAACAACAATATAGACCAAAAAAAAAATCAGAAACAATAGAACAAGTAAGATTTACACAAATAGGTGGGAGAAATTAATTTCTTTCAGCTAGACTAGATACTAAACTTTTAAATGGAACAAGATAGTAAGAATGTAGTTTTACAAATGTTTTAAACGAGCATTCAGTAGTAATGCTACAGATGGAGTAAGTCCATTTTGTCTCTGCTACTAATACACGTCCTAATAAGCCACTTCTGCCCACTTAAGTTTTTTCTGCCATGAACAAAATAAGGAAACTGATTTTGCATAGAACTAAAAATCTTTTTTTTTTTTCTTTTGACAGTTCACAGATGTGCAACAACACACAGTAGCTCTGTGCAGGCATATCGATCAGAGCTATTTAAGGAATTTTTACACCTATGATACTTTATACTGGTATGATACTTCCAATTTTCCTTTTTCTTTTTACCCAATGCTCAACTACTTTTTTCTCATTTTTTTAGGTTCTAAATGCTGAAGACAAAAATCGAAATATCATTCACAGAAAATGACTCAGAGTGATGGTCCAAGGTGAATTTTTGATTTAAAATTAAAGACAGGAAATTCTAGCCTTTTAGCAGTTATTCTCTACAAGACGAGAAGGATCCTTGCCTCAGTTACAGATTGTTGCGGTGATTTGCTCTCTGATAATGCAGGCACACTAATAAAGTTGGTGTTTTCCAAGTAGTTGCAATGCTGCCTTTTCCAGTCCAGGCAATCGTACATCAAACAAGCAATGTGTTCAAACAGCACAGTACCAAATGCAAGCTATGAGAGAAAATTACATACAATGGATGAAGTTTGCATACAGAAGTGTCATGTAACTTAGTGACATGAGTCAGTAGCTCTTTAACCAGCAGAACTACATCTGTTCATAAATTTTCCAAAGGCTTTTTTTCTTCCATTAATTCAGTATGTTTTGTAAAGTTGTTCTAAAGATTCCTCATTTTTATTGGCCTTAACACTGCCATACCACAGTATGGACTGTATATTGCCTAACTGTTTTAGTTGTTATGAAGTCTAGCTTGTCTTAACAGTAACTGTTCATGGTCTGCTATCTTGCATCTGCCATCTTTTTTTGGATGAGAAGGCACAGGAGAGGTAACTTAAAGTATTTGGTTTATATAATATGTGTATGTTTTTACTAGTGATCAAGCTACAGCATATTTGCAGGGCAACCCTGCCCTAGACGGACAAAAAATAAAACCCCAGCCAGGTAATCAATGTCATTTCATAATATTTTTTATCTTTCTGTTGCCCTTTGAAAAAAAAGAAAGCCTCAAGAACAGCACTCTGGAATCCATATTTGTGAGCGAAGGAATGTCAGCATACTGCCCAAATGTCCAAAGGGAGAGAACTGTATTGCAAAAGTCTGACAAGGAAAGAATCATGCTTCTTGAGGTCATGTACTGTGGTTTTCACCAAAGCTTGGAAGGAATAAAAAGAATAACAGCAACTGCTATTTTAAATGTGAAACGTTTTAGTACAAATACCAAAACCTTGTTGGAGACCACATGAGACACTCAAGTTTCAGCAGCTTTAATGGATGTATTTCTTGCCCTGTACATCCTAGACATTATGGAAAGGATGAAATTATTATAATTTTTAAACAATTTCTGTCAACAGTCCTTTTCTGAGTGCTTCTTTCACTTTTCTGAAAGTAGGGTAAGTCTCTTGTACTAAGAAGTTTGCCTCTAAGAGGTGGTTAACAACATTGGATCTCTCGATTTTATTTTCCTAAAATAAAACACAGTAAAGAAGCACAGCTGACATAAGGCACTTAAGTACAATAATGGATCCTTAAGAAGCACTAAACATCTGCTTTCTTCAACTCCGTGCCTCTTAATGGCACTTGAAAACAAGCACCTCAAATCACTGATCAGTTATGGAATACCCGTCTCAGTTTTCATAGAGGAGATACTTGGGAAAGAAATTCTATTTGTGAAAACAGAATTTTCATTAATATTCTTGCACCTTTAATTTTCCCAATTAAATACTCTTCTGAAGAATGGGTTAGTATAAAACCTTTCCATTCATATATTACTTAAAAGATATCACTAGAGCACATAAAAAAATTTAATTAAAATATTGGAGTGTTTTGAACGCGCAATCTTTTAAACAAAACAAGATTTTTTACAAAGTCACAAGTAACAAAAGCTGGTGCTACTCAATGGGATACAACCAAAGTTTAGTGTAATTGCAATCTTGTGATTCAATTTGCTTGGTCCCTCCTCTTCTCAGGACAGTTTGTCGAAAGTTTTCCAAGTCTAACGATTAGTGGCTCTTGAACAAAGGAAATATTTTTGAAAGTATTTTTGTTTCTGAAGATCTCAAATCTGAGAGCAGACTACTTGCTGTCTGCAATAATCTATCATTTTTATATTAATATCTAACAACTTGTCACAAGAGTTTTCCTTCTTGGATTTCAAAGACACATCAAGCTTGGACTCAGAGGCTCCCCAGCAAGTCCACAAGAACAGACTTACTCTATCCACCTTTGATTTTAGAACTTATATACTCCCCACCCATTTTTTTTTATAAGTTACACATTTTTCTACTTCTTTAGAGCTCATGAAATTATAATTATAATCTGTTGAAACATTTCCAGTGACAGATCATTTTTCCTTTAATTCAGCTATAATATAGGTGCTTCCAGGATACTCATGAGTAGAAATTTAAGATGTGATTATGAGGAAGATAAAAAACTTCTCTCCCAAAGGAGACTTTGTACTTTTAAAATTATACAAAGAGCATATTGATAAGCAATATTATAAGTAGCAAGCCTACATGTTTCCACAATAAAGGCATGTTTAGTGAATGCCTTGGAAACTGCTTTAAAACTCTTCTGCTGAGGTCTACAATATTAAGAAACTCCAAATCCGGTATTTTTATTCAAAGGACTCCTTGTGAATAAATGCTGAATAATCTTGTTGTATACATAGGAAATGATTTTTGTTCAAGATTACAAATATACTAACTACGGTGGTTTCTGTTTCAGAGAACTGAGATAAAATTCCTGTCATTTCCAAATTGTTCTTAAGTATTACAAACCCCATAGCATGCCATGCATTGTGAAAACAGAATGTACTGACCAGCATTTCACTGTCAGACCAATCAGGGGGAAAGTCACTTTCCTTAACTAGGTGATGGAGCCTGGCAACATCATAGAGACTTGATCCATGCTTTCCACTGTTCAGAACTGGCTCCAGGTATTCCCAAAATGTTTCCAGGTCTTTGTTAGCTTCATCTTCCTTTCTTTTCTCTGTTTCTACAACTAAAATTTATAACTATTAGACAGATCATGGTACGTCTCCCTTTTACATAAAGCACAAATCATATATTGGTCTTCTGTAAATACTACTCAAGTATTCCCAACCTCAGAGTCTCAGCAAAACTCTGACACAAAACTTTGAGATTAAAAAATTCCAGGACAATAAAACCTCAGTAAAACATGGTAGTTCTTTCAGAAAAAAGAAGAAAGGAGAAAAAAAAGGAACTCCACCCCCCCAATCACAACCCTACATTTCTCCTCCCAAAGTAAACAACAGCAGTGAATGTTTGAAATTTAGGAAATGTAAAACTCCCAGGCCACACTTTTACAAAGCTGCCAGCACATACCTTGGTGAACCTGTTACTTAAATACAGGGTAAGCAAGCCTTATAATCACAATTTTATTGGTTTGGAAATTGGGGCAAAAGGAGATTAACTACGGTATGACTATGAATAGCAAGCCTAGAAGTTGTGTGTTTTCCATTTTTGCTCCATGGTAATGATCAATTTTTGAAGATGCACTATCTACAACGAAAAAAATAGTCCTCTGTTAATGCTAACCTTACAATTACATTCTGGAATCTAAGATCAACCATGCTTTGATGGCGTAATTTAATAAGGACAATAAACCTGCAGTGACTTGCTTTCATTTGGACCTACTGGTGCTCAGCACTTCTAAACCCTAAGTATGAAGGCCAAATACTTCACTTGTATAATTCCAGTGGCTCTGTGGGTTTAAAACAAAGCAACTCAGTGAGGCTGTGGACACTTCAGAAAATGTTGGTGTCCTCAAGACTTTCCAAAGAATATATGCCTCCTGTAACAGCCACTAGAAATGTTTGCCAATCAGTGATATCGATGACTTATGTTCATTTGTGTCATTAGCATGACAGCTTATCTTCCAAATCCAGCCATGTGCTCCTTTGCCTTTCTTTGTAAATTTAATTATTCATGTGTAAACGTACTATATTGTCCATATTAAACAGAATAGTCAGGTTTTTTCCAGATTATTATTCTCTATACTGTCAAGAATATTTTGCATTTGAATCACACCCCATTATTCCAATACCCACAGCAATATCAAATGGTCCCAGGCTCAGCACCAAGTCCCTTAAGTCCACTCCATGCATCCCACTATTTGATGGTAAACTTTTAACAGTTACTGTACAGAGGCCAAGCATTTTGAAAAATGCTGCACCTACTATATTCACTTTCATCTAGACCTACCTTGCTCACTGTGGGCCATGTGATCCTTTTTTAAATCCAAATATACAACACACACTACTACTCTGTCAGATGGTCAGCACTTCATTACAAGGAAATTACACTTGTCTGACATGATTTGCTCCTGAACAGCATACACTAGCTGTTACTCATCTCCTCATTTTTTAAGTGGTTAAAAATTATTTCTTCCAGTATTTTTCCAGAAGCAGAAATTAAGTAGATTACAGTGCCTTGGCTATGTTCCTTTCCCTTCTTCCTCACAGCTTTTTCCACTCTCACTTGGTCTTTATGAGTTCTCAATTGTAAATGAGAGTGGCAGGCAGATCTCTTAAGTAGAATACAATTTAAGTTAATCTGAATCAGCTGATCTGAAAAGTTCTCCATCTTACACTCAGTCATTTTAACTACTACTCCACAATTTAAAGTTGAATCTTTCTGCTATTAGCATTAGTTGTGGTTAGCTGTAATCATCACCTGTCTGCAATGGTATTTGCAGTGACAACAGTTTAGCCCCCCTGCAACACACACCACAGCAAGAAGTGCAAAAAGCCCTCCCAAAACATTTTCCACTGTCAGCCTTCTCAGGACCACCTCCTTACAGTTCTTCCTCTCTACTGAGCAGCAGGAAAATATTTTCTTTGGTACATCTCCTGCATTCCATTTTGTGTCTCAGCATTTCCAATTTTGTGCCAATAGGTTCATAATAAACATACATTGTCATTCTTATTGACCTGAACTATTTCTAATTCTTAAATGCTTCCTTATGCCTGAGGTCCACAAAGAATGCATGGTTTAGCCAAGCTGTTTTCTTACTATGCACCCTGTCCTTTCTTAGTAATGAGGAAAACTTGCATCACTATCTGTAACACTACTTATACAGGATACTGTCATCTATATTCACAATTCTCCCCCTTCAAAATATTTTATTTACAAACTATCTATGTTTCCCAAAGTCTTCCTGCTATTATACATAAAAGATAAAGAAGAGATAACTTTGGAAATATTTGGGGAAACCTGCCCCTGCCCTCTCACCCCTGGCAGGTGTTGTAAATCAAACGAAAATAAACCAACCATGCTTTTTGCTCTTTGAACTTTCGAGACCCAGTAAGACACTACCTTTACATTTTACAAATTCTAACAAAACTGTAAGAAGCTACAAATTATATTTTCCTCTCATTCTCTTCCCAGAGATAAGATTACTCAAACAACAAGGTCAAACATGGCATTACTCCTTTGAGTTCATCAGTTGGTCCGCGATCACCTAAGTCTCAAAAAGCTACATCTACATGACTTGTGTTAGCTCACCTTGGCACCTTTGGGGACAGATTCCTTACTGCCCACACAATCCAACCTGCAGCATTTGCCGTAGGGCAATATGAATATGTCAGTTAGTTAACAAAAATGGGATGGAAAGAACAGCATGGTCAAACAAATTCACCCTTCACAACACTCATAAGTAAATGGCTAATATTCATCAGTGGTCAGAATGGCAGTGAGTCACACCATCCCAGCCTTCAGCATTCCAACATAATCAACCTTCATAACCCCCTCTCCTGGCCAATATATTTTGCAGGATGCAGCCCGTTTACTGGGCAGCTTGTGCCATCTCAGAGTCAGAATCCATCACAAAGAATTTTTTAGCACCACAGAGAAAGTCAATATGCACAGTTATAACTGGAACCATATTTATTAGTCAAAAAACACATGTATGAACAATTATAGCTACCAACCCAATTTTTTCACTTATACTTACTCATCACAAGACTCTGACTTGGATTTAAAATAATTCAGGTCAGAAGGAACCTCAATCTCCTGCCCAAAACATGGTCAGCAGGAAACCCAGACACAATAGGCTCAGGGTTTTATCCAGCTCAGTCTTGAAAACCTCCAAAGGCAGAGATCCCACAAGCTCTACAGGCAACCCGTTGCAATGCTTGACTGCCTCTGGGGAAAATTCCTGATCTTCCACACCACCACTTGTATCTTGCTAGAGTCTTCTATTCCAATTACAGAATTATTGATGCTAAAAAGAACCTGTGGGGGTCATCTGGTACAACTCCTCTGCTCAAGCAGGTTCAACTAGAGCAGACTGTCCAGGCCATGTCCAGATGGCTTTTGAGTACTTCCAAGAATGAAGACTCCACAACCTCTCTGGGTAATCTGTGACAGCATTCCGTTACCCTCACAGTAAACAAGTATTTCCTCATCTGCAGGTAAAATTTCCTGTATTTCAGTTTTTGCCATTGCCTCTTGTCCTGTCACTGACCACCATTGAAAAGAGCCTGGCTTCCTTATCTTTGCCCACTCCCTTCAAGCATTTATACAAATTGATGAGTTCCCTCTGGGCTCTTTCTTCTCCAGGATAAACATTCCCAGTTCTGTCAGCCTCTCCTCACACGAGATGCTCCAGTCCCTTGAACATATTTGTGGTTGGTTTGATGCACTCTCTCCAGTAGCTCCATATCTCTCCTGTACTGAGGAACCCAGAACTGGACACAGAACTCCAGGTTTTATACTCACCAGTGCTGAGTATAAAAGAAGGTTCAAATTCCTTCACCTGATGCAGCCCTGGATACCATTTGCCTTGTTTGCTAGGAGGGCACAGTTCTGGCTCACATTCAACTTAGTGCCACCATCCCTAAGTCCTTCTCCGCAGAGCTGCTTTCCAGCCAATCAGCCCCCACCACAAACTGGTGCAGGGAATTATTCCTCCCCAGGTACAGGACTTTGCCCTTGTTGAATTTTATGAGGTTTCTGCCAGCCCATTTCTTCATCCTGTCATGGTCCCTCTGAACAAGCCCCTGGTGTTTCAGCCATTCTTCCCAGTTCAGTATCATCTCCTGCTGAGGAAACTTTTCTGATCATTAATGAAGATGTTGAGCAGGACTCATACCACTGATCCTCTCTGATGCCCTCTGAGCCAGGACATTCAGTCAGTCTTCAGTCCAACTCAGTGTTTGCTTATCCAGCTTCTTTCTAAGGAGACAGTGCCAAACGTCTTACTGAAGTCAGGGCAGACAATATTCACTGCTCTCTCCTCATCTATCAAGACAGTCATATTGCCATAGAAGGTTATCAGGTTGGTTAAGAATGATTTCCATTAGTAAATCCATGGTGACCAACTGACCAACTTCTTGTCCTTCAAGTGCCTGGAAGTTGTTTCCAGGCTTAGGTGTTCCATCATCTTCCCAGATACTGAGAAGAGTTTGAGTGGCCTTTAGATTCCTGAGTCCTCCTTCCTAGCATTTCTGAAGATAGGAGTGAGACTTGCTTTCCTTCAGCCCTCGGGCACCTTTTCCAATTGCCATGTTTGTTCAAAAGTAATTGACAGTGGCCTTACCATAACATCACACCTCCTCAGTATGCCTGAGTGCATCCCATCAGGTCTCATGGACTTACATATGTCCAGTTTGCTTAAATAATCCTTGACCAGATCCCCTTCCACCAAGAATCTTGTTCTAGATTTCCCCTGTATTTGGAGCCTGGAATTTCCAAAGGCTATTCATGATCACAACCACTTTTTTTATTCCAGAGTCCTTTAGCCATTCCTCATAGGGTGGCTGTTGGCTGTCCTCAGTAGAGTTTATTAGAGTTTCTTGTACTGCAGGGCCCAAAACTCTGTTCTTATGAGAGCCAAGTAACTGGGAATAACCACTTCCCTTGACCTACTGGCTATGTTACTGTGGCTCAGTATGGTTGGACATCACTGATGACACAGATTTGGCTGGCTGTTTACCAGGATTCCAGCTCAAGAGAGATGTCACAGCCTGGGGACAGCTGAGGACAATTACAGAGCGTTATTCTGTGGCATATTCTTCTGTGGCTGGGGACACAGTTTCAAAGTAGCCAGTTGTGCACTTTCCTTGAAATTACCAAATGAGACAAGATTTCTTAGCAATGTACTTTCCTAATGATTCAGAGAAGTACACATTTAATAAAAGGTTCTTTGGTGGCTGCTGGAGAAAACTATGGCGGCAAACACTGCCTACTTAGCCAGTCCCTCTTTCTGCTGTCCAGTTTTTGCACTGGTAAACCATTTGGTTTGGTGACCAGTCAAAGGCAATACCATTTTGGCACTTGTAAACACAACTGCTCACCTTTAGCATGCACAAACACAAGGCACGGAGAGGGAGAAAACCACAGCTAGAACAGTTTTTCCTTGAATATAAAACTATCTCCTTCCTACACAATTTTTTTTTTTAATGACCAGATTACCTTCAGATGAAATTAAAGGCTTTTCTTGAAGTGCAGTTTCTTCCAAGTGTATCTGCAATGGCTTGTAATTCTCAGAAGAAATTTGAATCACACTTGAAATGTTAATCCCAAGCTCAGCCATTACAGGCAATAGCTGAAGGTTGTGGAAATCCAAAATTATAAAGTAATGATGGGCACCATCATCTGGTTCATCATCTGTTCAAAATACAGCAAAACCAGATTAGAGCAAGGCCATTCAACAGCTAAACAAAGTAATATTTTTCTTGACTATATAGAGTAAATGGAGGTCAGTTCTTCTATAACTTCATCGGGAAAATTACATGGAAGTTCAAAAACATTGTGTGCATTAGACTGAAGTCTTCTGCACCAAACCACAGCAGGAAGAATGCAAGTCAGAAATAATAATTGTTTGGAGAAGCACCAGGAGAAAAACTGGAGAAGCTGATTATAATCAGAATGCTGTAGCAGCATTTCTGTGATTGCTTTTCTCTAGGGAGTTTAGTGTCGGGATATACTCACATGCTCTAACGGTAGTTTAAGCTATCCTATTTCATCCTGTATAAAACTGGCCATGGAGCACACACAGACTAAGTTACTGTGTCTTAAATGGGCACTTACATGAGTCAAAGTAATTTCAAAGGATTAGCTGCAGGTATGAGCTGACTCACTGCTGACTGTTCCCTGCCCAACAGGTTCATGTTTGCCAGGTGTGCTTCCTGTCAAGATCCTCATCAGCTGGTAATACCAGCTCACACTAATCTCTTTTAGCTGGCCAGGGGCATATCCAAATTCGTCTTAGAGTGCAGATGAGAAGTTTCATTGAGTGCCTGCTCTGTTTGGGCTTATTAGTTATGTAGAAATATGTACCGTAACATTTCACTGCCAAAGGAAAAGGTTAAGAAATACATAAGTAAAAATGAGCCCTCTAGAAGCTTGACTATAGTTTAAGTTAATTCTGTAGTTTCCCTTTGTGGCCTACAGAGAAATACAGATATTAAGATAAGTACCACAAGATTTAATTCATCCGGTATGGTTATTTATTTTAAGTCATTAGAAACTGCCTGCTGAAGGTCCTGTATCTCTTCATTGATTCTGAAACATGTAGAGTTAGTGCAGACTATCCTGCACTAGACAAAAAATGCAGTTTTATATTCTCTTTAGCATTAAGATTCTTTCTTATGCCTACTAACACATCACACATCCAAGTCCTCTAGCCACTCCTCAGCTCATGGGACTCAAGCATCCACGGGAGAAAAAAAGGTAGCCTGGCACTAACATCTGCCTGTGCTCAGGTTTATGGCCAGGACTGTGCAAATGCTGCTGCAACATGGAGCAGCAGGCTCTCTGTTGCTTGCAACGTTAGATAAACATAAAAGAACATACAAATTTGCAGAATGAGGAAGCAGCCACCACAGTCCAGCACATATATGGCATAAAGCAAAAATCAAACCCAGAAGAAAACTAGCCCATTATAAAACTGCTAGCACCGAAACTGAAATACATAATTTGATGTCTCAGTTACTGCAGGAAGAAAAGGCATGAGCACATACAATTACTGAATATCAATAATTTCTAACAAAAAACCCAGATGTCTGCCCAGTCACTTACAGAGATACAAAAATTCCAATGCATACATGCTGAAGGCTGCCTGCCATTCGAAAATTATAATTATGATTATGCTAATAATCATGACAAGTGGATAATAATCAGTCCGTTCTAATTATCAGTGACTAGTCCATACTCAAAAGAGGAAAGACATCAGTGCAAGTAATCTCTAGATTACTCAAAAGAAGAAATATTTAATTTCGAAAAGGTGATAAATGTATTAGGAATGAATGATAAAATGACTTAGTTATCAAAACTACTAGATACAGACTGTCTTTGAGTTCAAGGTATGGCTGTTTTTTAATTCTTTTTCTTGATACAGCTATATTAAAACAAATATAAAGAGGGGAGGTTTAGATTGGATATTAGGAAAAATTTCTTCACTGACAGGGTTTTCAACTCTGACAGCTCTGTTCTATTTTATAACAGAAGGAGAAAGCCACCTCTGGATACTGCTACATCTAGTTATTCTGAAGACTTTCTGTGAGAAGGGTTTTCTGTAGGACTTGTATAGTTACTTTCTTTGGGTGTTACATATGCTAAAACATTTTGATGTTGACATGTTACAGGTATCTTATCTATGTTTTATTTCATAGAATCATAGAATCAGACAGGTTGGAAAGGCCCTCTGAGATCATCAAGTCCAACCCTTGATCCAACACCACTGTGGTTACTAGACTATGGAACCAAGTGCCACGTCCAGCCTCATCTTGAAAACCTCCAGGGATGGAGAATCCACCACTTCCCTGGGCAGCCCATTCCAATGGCTGATTACTCTCTCTGTAAAGAATTTCTTTCTGATATCTAACCTAAACCTCCCCTGGCACAGCTTAAGGCCATGCCCTCTTGTCTGACGGCTGGTTGTCTGGGAAAAGAGACCAACCCCCACCTGGCTACAACCTCCTTTCAGAGAGTTGTAGAGAGCGATGAGGTCTCCCCTGAACCTTCTCTTCTCCAGGCTAAACAACCCCAGCTCCTTCAGCCTCTCCTCATAGGACTTGTGCTCAAGTCCCTTCACCAGCCTGGTTGCTCTCCTCTGGACCTGCTCCAGCACCTCAATATCCTTCCTGAACTGAGGGGCCCAGAACTGGACACAGCACTCCAGGTGTGGCCTCACCAGTGCCGAGTACAGGGGCAGAATCACCTCCCTGTTCCGGCTGGCCACACTGTTCCTGATCCAGGCCAGGATGCCATTGGCCTTCTTGGCCACCTGGGCACACTGCTGGCTCATGTTCAGCTTCCTGTCAATCAGCACCCCCAGATCCCTTTCTGCCTGGCTGCTCTCCAGCCACTCTGTCCCTAGCTTGTAGCGCTGCCGGGGGTTGTTGTGGCCAAAGTGCAGGACTTGGCACTTGGCCTTGTTGAACCTCATCCCGTTGGAATCAGCCCAGCTCTCCAGTCTGTCCAGGGTCTATTTCTTAGACTGCACAATCTATCCTAACACTGATCAGAACACAGTGTCCTCTTCAAACATAAAGTGGCAATGTTTTGATATTGCCAAATAGATCTTGACTTTTAAATGTGGAACAAAAAAAAGTATTCCAAAGCTAAGTTGTAAAACTTCTAGCAAGTTCATCTGCACTTTTTACATACCAATGTATTGTTTTTTCTCTTCCACTTCTCCGTGTCGTCGTTTCAATTGGGTCTCCTTTTTATCAGAGGCTGGGGCCACTGACTTTTTTCCTTTACTTTCTTTTTCAGCTGTCTTGTTAGGAGGTTTAGCTTTTTCTTTTTCTTTTTGTTGCTGTTCTGCCTGACAAGATGAATAAACAAAGTTGTCATTGTAGCCTTTGTGTAGAACAAAGGTCAGACTTTGTAAAACTTTAGTGATTCAATTTTTTTATTGTAATACTTTTCCCTCTCAGCCACTATAACATTGACGTGGTGAAGATGTCTTGAACATCCTGCTTTATGCTGCTTGAACACAACATTCAGTTTATTATATTCTTACTCAATCATAGTACTAAGACTTCACATTAAAAAGGAACTGCAAGAGCTAGTCAGACATTATACCTACCAAACTAACAAAATGCATATGGGTAAAAAGATGAGTAAAGAATCACTGTGCTTTAGTCACTGCCACTAAAGCACTTGCATCAGCCAGAACCCTTCCTTGGACTGAAGGGAAATAAGGCAAAATTCAATATCTGTTAAGTCTTTCACATCTCTGTTACCACTTTTGAGTATGGTGTAAAATGGTACCAGCACTATTTTTATTTGATGTAAATATCTGTCTACTATGAACTAGAACCAGGAGTCTTGTGCTCATTTCACACAGGATATTGTTCAGCCATTCTCATTATTTTCAAACAAAAACATCTACATTATGCTCTGCTCAGTAATTTAAGAATACAGGATGAAAAAAAGATTTTTTTAAGTATCACTGAGCCTCACACTATAAATCCAGAAAGTCCAGAGTCAGTCTAAAATTAAATTAATCCAAAACATATTAAGGTAAAGTGAGATGTTGTAAAACAAGAAAGCTTCCACCTTATTTTTACCCAGCAGAAGTACTACGTCCAAACTATGCAAAAATGACATTTCAGAATTATAAAGCTAAATACAATAAAATAAAAATGTATTAACTTAACTTACAGTTACAATCCTGCTGGTGTCACTTTAAAGGCTATTAAAGCAATGAGAAAAGCCTTTCATGCAAATGAGAAAGGGCAGTTAACTCTACACAGTTGCTTTCCCTAGATCCAGATGAAAAGCAGACTTTCAAGCTGTGGAAGCTGTATTTACTTCAAATTCAAAATCAAAGCAGAAAATATTTTCCTGCTTTTCCCTTCCTTCATGCATTCCCTTTCTGTAAAATTTACAGATGACTTTGACAGATTCTTGAAACTATTTGCACTGTGAAATGAAGGATTTGGAAGCTTTCATTATTTTCCTTCAAATTTGTTCCACTTTGGACATTTTTAACCAAAAAATTTTGATAGTACTTCTTTGGACTCCAAGCTGATGAACACACCAAACAGAAGATACAATCATCAGGCCATAAAGTTCACAATCAACCTCACCTATTCCATCTGCATAATTTTAAGTCATCCTCAAATAAGCAGAGACATTTCTGGACTTGCCCAGATTCTAACCTAGAACACCACTTGACCAGGGAAATGAAATTAGAGTTACAAGACTAATCTTGCCAAATCAAAGCTAAAGACTCCATTTTAATATTGAAGTGCCCAATCTTTAAACTTAAAATTTTCGTTTTAAAGTTTACTTATCAGAATTGACTGGTATCTCAGAGAAAAGACATTCTTTTTGATTCACTATGAACAATCTGCTCTATAGCTTCAGCCTCTCAATTTCTCTTCAGATTGAAAAAACACTATTTTCTCATACTATTCATATATTTTCATGTCTTATGTTATAATTTCCTAATCAATTGTATTCTGTGGGAACAGGACACAATTCTAATTTAATCACCTAGCATTTAATGTTCTTGTGATTGTGTGGTATACTTCATCCACCCACTATTCCCACAAATAGAATTGTTGATAAAGAAATTTACAGACTTTTCAAGCATACAAAATCCACTAAACTGCTTTCTTCTTGTGTCTTTTACATGCATAGACTGCTCAGGTCTTCATGTCATCACACTTCACATTATAGTTCTTAACAATTAACACAGTAAACTTACTGCAGCATTAAATGACTCTCTGATAATGGTCTTCAGTTGCATGCATGTCTGCTCGAAAAGACTGTATCAAAACCAACCGTTCAGTAAGTTGTTGAAATGTACCACTGACAACTTTAAAAGATATTGAAAAGCAACTAGAGATCTTATCTGTGATTCCGTGCAAGTTTGGTGAAATTCCGCCTAGAACACATAATCAATATGACTGAGGCAATCTTGGAGCTAGTGATGATCTTGGAGGACATATGGAAGCAAGTTTTGGGAACACTGGAAAATGTGGTACCCAGTTCTGAGAAGCAGACTACAAAATATGTACTATTATGAGAGAGTTCAGAGGAGAGGAACATGCATAATCAAAAACTAGAAACCATGACAAATATTTGGGTTTGTTTAGTTAAACATGTAATAGATTTCCATAGAATGCAGGGTAAGAACTGTTGTCCCCATAACCAGTGACAAGTGAAACAGTAACAGGTTTAAATGAGCCTCCCTTGCAGAGATAGTTCAGCAGTAATACTGACTGCCATTGAACAGCAAAAGCACAGCAGTGGAAAGTTTTAAGAAAAGGTTCAACAAATATCTGCCAGGAATCGTTTATGAAAATATTATTCTGCCTTAGTGTCAGAGGAGGGAATAGATAACTTCTCCAAATTCCCTTCAGAGAGGAGAGTCTTACCAATAACTTCACAGTGCTGCTCTCCATGTATCCTTGATACCTCTCAAGTAACAACCTCTCCTACCTTTACCTCAGGCGAGATATATTCAGATGAAGCCAGTTTTGTTTTCTACTGGACCTAAGACTCAGCTAAGCCATTACTAGCTCTCATTCTAGCAAAGAGTTCTTGCATAGTATTTTTTATTTTTTTTTTTTCACTTTCTCACTGGCATTTGGGTAATTGAGAGCTTCATCCACAAAATCTAATTAACTTAAAAAGATATTTCTAGTCACATTTCTCTTCAGTTACAGTTCTATGAAGCCAAACACGAGAAGAAAGCTGAATTTATGGAAGCAACACTACAAGTGTCTTCAAAAACTTAATTAAGCATCCTCCCTAAGGCATACTGATGTACCTTCTTTTCAGCTTCTCTTCTCTGAAGGTCCCTCTGTTTGAGACAAAGCAGTTGAAATTTCAACAGCTTTCCGGTTAGTGTAACAGGAATTTCTGCACCCCTGTCCAGAATGGCTTTGGCTAATTCTATTACCTGCAGAGGAAAAAAAACCAAACCACAACACTATTACTCATATAGTTTTAATACTCCATTTGACACATACTTTGAATGATGAAATGAAATTAAACGAAATACAGACATTGTACAACGTGTGGGTCAAAACGGCCACACTTCCAGAAAAACAATGTATCAGTAAGATGCACAGTTATTCTTTGGTTCTGAAGACCTCAAATGAAGTCATATGAGATAAAACTAGAATAGAAGGAACTTCTACAATTTATGCAAAAAACAACAGACACAGAATTGTCACAGGAAAATGTAATTTTTTTTAGATTTTAAACAAAGAAGCAACGTTGAGCAACTACTTACTATAAAGTAACAAATTAAAAAGCACGTAACAGCAAATCGAGGAATAGTTTGGAGTGCTGTTTACAAAGTGACTAGTGTCTGAAGTACTAGCTCTGAATGAAAGATAAAAACTTTTTGAAGGGAATTTGAGAGGGTCTGTCTTGGTAAAAACACACCCCCTCCCAGTATAATTCTGATTCTGTTGGTATGCAGCCTAATTGGGGTGAAATAAGGCTATTGAGTTTTCTTAGGGCGATGACAGCAGCGGGAACATACAGCTGCATTGTCCAGATGTGTGGCATTGACAGGCTGTTTTATGACTGTGTTTTTTACAGCTTGTTTCCACTAAATTTCATACAACTCACTAACATCTGGGCCGTTTTCCTTGGAGCCTCATAACCACTTTATTTACTGCGAAAAAAATAAAATAACATAAAAATACCATAAAAAGTTGTTATATATTTCTTTTCACTTGTGTTGTCCCTGTAATAAAGTTCACCTATGGAGGAAGCGCTGTTGAGGAATAATATAACCATAATATTTTCCTACTTTTGTTTTTAAGCAACCACCAGCTTTATTTATAACCATGGGCTGAATTAGGTGTTACTCAAATGTTCTGACATGTTTCTCTTTTCCCCTCTCGGAGCAATTACAGTTGGGCACATATGGTGTCAATTTTGCTTGCTAACATTCAGACAATGAAGGTGCACACTGCATGTCACTGAACTGTGTCTTGTCTAATGCAAACACCACCATTAGCTTTGAGCTTTCATAGCTCCTTGCCTCGTTTAGAAATTCTCACTTCTCAAGTAAAACCTAGGTAAGCAAATGTAGCCACTAAAAATGCTTCTCTGAATAAAACAAAGCCAACATGGAATCCAGATTATTATACGCTGAATTATTGTTTCATACAAATGAAAGCCAAGTACAGAAAAAGAAATATCTTAAAATTCTGATTTTTTTCCCGAATCAAATAACAGGGAGACAAATCAAAACATATGCATTTAAAAATCCTTCCAAAGCAATGGTTCCCCTTCAACAGAAATAAACCTGATTATCTCCTTAACATACACAAGAGAAGATACTTCATGATTAAGATCAGTTTTGCTCTACATGTTTCATATTCAAAGTAAGACCACTTACTGGTCACTATCTCAACAAGTTAGCCATAGAAGGCTTGAAAAAATACCCACTGATTTCAGAGTCACAGTAGAAAATCAAGGATTTCTTAACATGACTTAAAAAATCCCACAGACTGTAGGCAGGCACACTGGGAACTACTGGTCATTCCAACAAAAAATAGTCACTCAGAGCTAGCCACACATATCTGTGCTCTGAAAAAAAGACACTTTGAGGAAATATCACAGTAATTTCCCTCAGAGAGAAAAATTCTCATGCAGTTTTTTTTATTTGTAGAATTGATGTTAACAGCCTATGGAAAGTGATGCTTCTCAACTGCCTAATGTAGATGAGTTGCACATTTCTTGAAACACAATAGAGGGGAAATGGAGGGATTCTGGAAGGATTCCTGAAAGTGTATATATAGTAACCCATCTCGATGGCAGTTGCTGATTTATTGTTCATGGAAGAAGAAAAAAGCGCTTAGATTCTTAAAATACAAAAAGCTCAAAGCTTTTTACCAGTCAAAAGCAATGCATCATGATTATTCCTATTTTGTAGATAGAGAATTCAGAAATGAAGAGACTTGACCAAGCCCTAGAGTGAGCTGGACACCTCCTGAGGGGGTAGAAGGGATGAATTTTCTTTACGTGAGCTGGTAGAGAAGTATAAACCAAACTATTTAACAGAAGTACATCCCATGACTGTGGAGAGAGGTCAGACAAAGAAGACAAAGAAAAAATGAGCGCAATACATTTGGCAATACAAAGAAAGCAAGTAGTTTTTCATACAGAAATGTAAAATCTGCTTTTAGATATAGAAATTAAAAACAATCCTTCATCACTGCGAAAGACAGAACATAGATCAATCCATGCATGGCAGATAAAAGAAATTAAATATATTACACATCCATATTTAGTTCATCTGTGGTCCTCTGAGTTATGCAGGCACCCGGCATAAACGTTAAGAATCTACAGACCCTTAATTAAAAAAAAAAAAAAAAAGCTGAGGACAAAGATTTGGTAGGAATTCAGAAGGAAGTTTTTTGGATACTACGAAGTGGATTCATTACAGATTGGCTATACTTCATCCCACCAGTGGTGACGTTTTTCTTATGTGAGAAACCATGGAAACTTGGATGGACAAACTTAGTTAGGTAGGGCCTCTTTTCCTTTAAAGGAAGAGGAAACTTAGCATTCCTCACACAGCAGGGGTCACATTGGTGAAGTGCAGAAAGGTTTCAGTGATGCAGTATTTGATCTCATATGGTGGCAGTATGAACCACGCAGAGATTTAGCTGCCTGGTGCAAAGGGCATGTATTTCAAGCCACTCAAACACCACATGAGTGCTTGTAAGTAACACTATACTATCGGCAGATGTCAGCGCCATTGAGAGAGGAGATAGGTCTTACAAGTTAGGGAAACATTTAAAGCCAGAATCTTTATGTTATCTTTCTTTGAAATACCTATTTTTCAATATACAGAACCATTGTGGCTGCTAAATCATAATCAGATAATCTTTCAAAAGCATAAATTACATTATTAACTCCCACAGCTTTATTACTACCTGGAAGCAATAGCACTGCTTGCTATGGACAGTGGTCAGCCCACTTCATAGTGTAGCTCTCCCACATCCAGGGTGAGCTTTCCAAAGCCTGCTTTACCTGTGGTTCTTGAAACTTATGATATTCAGACCATCACATATATCTTTTCCCAAAGAAATATAATAGTTCCTAGAAGAACTCCTCAGTAGGTAAAATCCCTTAGGAGCTTTAAGTCAATTTGAAGCAGGATAGTCATCTGTCAAGAGGCTACACGGATTACACAACCAAGTTGTTAATTACTGTTCTGATGTACTTTCCTGAACAAAGTAATAAAAGCAGGGGCAAAAAGTGATCTTGACTTATTACAATCTGCCACAAGTAATGTGAATCCTTCATAAGCAACTTTCAAGATAGACTAGGGAAAAAAGGGGCTGCATGTGTCATACCAATAATTTTTTTTTTTTTGTCGAAAGAAGATTTCTTTACACATACTACTAAAAATTTCTGAATCTGTCAATGTCATTTCATTGACTACAGTATACTACAATCAATCATTCTGAAAGAATACAAGGAAGGATCTGAGCTAACTGAAACAACTTTTTTTCAGATCACACCTGCAGTGTGTTGAAAGACAAATCACTTTCTACTATCAGACCATTCTCCTAATTTCACTTTATCCCTCAAAAGCTCTTCCCATCTATGATGTCAAAAGGTCACTTGCTTAGTTATTATCCTTCACTGGTGAATTAATGACTCTCAATTCACACAGAGCTTAAGGATTCAGATAAATTAGTAAATCAATTGCATATCTGAACAGACTGTAAAACTTTAGCTAAGCCAAATAAATAATCTTTGTTACTCAATGAAGATTGTACCAATATGTAGAGAATGAAAAAAAATTAAAGTGGATTTCATGACTCCTTCTACCCCTCACAGTCCTTTTCCAATAAACCCACTAAAGTTAAGCAATACTGAGCAAATAAGAATGCTGTTCATGTACTAAAGATCTGCCTTTCTATTGTGAAAATAATTCTCAGAGCAGCAGCAGTGGCTGCATGTACTCTGGAAAAATAACTTGTCACTCATATGAGTGAGTCTGGTTTTTTGCCAAAACACAACAGATTGATCTGGTTAGCAGAAACCGATTAGAAATATCCATTGTAAGCAGGTCTGTTCTTTAAACCTCTCACTACAGAAAATATGCAACCTGAGGGGACATCTTAACAGTTTTAAGCTCAGCAGTGCAGAATGAGAAGTTCTTCACATATGTGTACAGCATTCTGTTTCTTAGTGTTATTTAGTGCTGCTTATGTTTCTGTGTTAGTACCTAAATAATCTCTTAAGGAAGATACAAATGATGAAATAACCTAATTTAAGTAAAACTGAGAATACATTACATAAAAATTCAAATGACTTTTCACCTTGGCTTTATTACAAGAGCTTTCATCATCTATGATATGACACGTACCTACCATGGTTTCCTGACCACTAACTGCTACCAAAAAAACAAACTACTTTAAGGGAAGTAAAGATGCAATACAAATATCCAGTGGTTTGAAAGATCAGGCATTAGCATTGCTATATGAGGAAGGAGGAGTTTTATGCGCAGGGAAGGTTTTCTCATGCGATCTTCAGATATCTGCGTTTTTTTAACACTCTGATTGGGTGGCAATAGTTGAAATGGCATATAAGTGATTTCCAAAGAACTCCTACAGAATCTATTGTCCTTAATGAACCAATTACAGTCATCTGAAAACTTTGAAGGCAACAAAACAGTGGACAGCATTTCCTTTGGCTCCTTCAGAGGGTTCCTCTACCACTTCAAGGATGACATTCTTACAGACATTGATGCTGTTTATTCTAGTTACAGAGACATTTCAAAAAAACCTGCACAGGAAAAGCAGAAAATTTTATACAAAGTTGCATGTATGCAGGAATTCTTGTAAACTAGGAAGCAAAACCAAGGTCTCACCAGTATTCTAAAGCAGGTTTTAAACAGGTAGATGAATTGCAAAAGGTATCAATTTTCTCTCCTAGAAAATAAATCATCAACAATTTGCATTTTATGAATAGCCTCAAGCCAAATAATTACAACTAACAGTAGTAAAATAATCATGCATGTTTCTAGAATCCTAGAATCAGAGTCACTATTTTGAAATGAAATTATTAACATGTCAGTTGTCTCATGTAGATAATAGAACCTGACCTCTCAGATTTTAGGATATGTAAAATTAGAAGACACAGATTGCTTTCCTGTTGGAGCTCAAGCCTTTTTTTCCCCAGTTTTACCATTTAGAAATCCTGATACTTAACATGGCACATTGTTCCTGGAAAGGAATACTGAACTGGAGACACTTTAGAAAATGATTGCAAACAACTACAATTTATAGGACTGATTGGTTTGAGCAACAACAGCTCAGTCTCATGGAACAAATAAATCCAAATGGAAGGCATATAATTTGATAACTCAAAGGACTACACCGGCCTCTTGATCATGCAGGGGCATCAGATACTCTGACAACGGCAAAGGCTGATGCAAAGACATGCTAAATCTAAGCTAACAAATCCCTTCCTTAACATCTTTTTAAGTAATGCTTTGACCCAGGAGGCAGGGTACTTAAACCCTCCTCAGAAGACAAGACACTAAGCATCTCAGGTAAATGTACCACCTCATGAAGTAGGATCATACTATATTCTGTACTCCAAACAGGCAGAAGCTTGGTAACAGATAGAAAAGAGCTGAAAACAGATGAGTAGATATACCCACAGTAGGATTTTAAGACCCTTACCCTTCCCTGAAACCAGTACCTCCCTAAAAGACATATTCATCTAACAACAATTCCCAAGTGTTTCTTGAGCATTAAACCTTTGCATATCCAGCCAAGTCCTTCTGCAATAAAATTCCCTTAACTTTCATCCACACAATGCCACTTGACAAAGGCTGTCTGGAGAACTGCTCCATTTTATTATGGCATTTAAGAGTGCAGCATTTATTTTGCTTTGTACTGGGAGGAAAAATAAGATTAAATCTTTCTATCCTTTTGACCATTCAGCATTGCTGCCAAAGTTGTTTTTACTGTCAAGCTCACTCATGAAAACAACACCAGGTAAGTTTTAGCTACTGAGTTGTTCCATTTTATAGCTTTTAAAATTAATTTCATTCTAATGGAATGAAAACAAAACCTTTCTAACTTGTATTACAAAATAGAATTCTATTGACACACGGACTGAGAAGGTTTGGTTTTAAAATGACTGTCTGTACTTTTGAGAAAGCCTAATCTTTCTGATGGTGTTGTGTCAAAACCTATACGCTTCCACAAATATATGTAATTTTTAATTATGTGTTTCCACAAGAAACCAAAAGGCTTCCTTAAAAGCACTCCTGACTAGCATTATTTTTCAAACCTTTTTCTTTAGTGACACATATCCTGGTTACTACTGAGTTTGCTCTTCTCCACTTGCCAGACAACTCACAAGAGCTTGTACTTGGGTAAAAACATTGCTTGCCACATGTAGTGAGTTGACCCTCGCTGGACAAGTTGTCATGGTTTAGCCCATCCCCCTCAGTTTTAGAGTAGAAGATGGTTAGTTCCAGGTGAAATTCCGGCTAGGTAGCCAATTAGAGACTTCTGTGACGTCTCTACGAATTACATAATTTAACTCAAACCGGAAAAGAAGGGTTGTTGTCGTTGTGGTAGTTGTGTGTGGCGCAGAAAGAAACTCGGAGCCATGATGTAAGTGAAGTAGCGAGGCCTCCCCGAGTGGGGGGCCAGAGCCCTCCGCCCCTGGCCTTGGGCCAGGGGCAGGCATGGCACCGAAGCCTCTGGCTGAGGCATGTAGCAGAGTGGAGAAGAAAACTCCAGGGAAAACTGCTCAGCTGAGACAGAAGGAGTTCCAGCTCTGAGAGGAGCGGCA
>VXAY01002641.1:997151-1012357 GCA_013399855.1 Oxyruncus cristatus
TGGACTGAGCCAAAGAGACCCAGAACCCCTGTGATCCCGGCGAGGAGTGGTAAGTCCGAGAAAAAACCCCCCTGAAACTCTTCGTGGAAGAAACCTCCATAGAGCCCTGAATCTCGTAGTGACGACATGGTTATATCTTCAGCGACTATGGACAAGCAGCTAGAAGTGAGAAGTAAACTCCCCTGCATTCCAAGGGAGAGAAAGAGAGAAGTATCTTCAAGCTGCGGAAGTTTAAAACTGTTACCTTAAAGACTTTTTTTTTCCTCCCTTCTCTTTCTCCCTCTGGACTGTTTTTGAGGGAGAGAAGAGGAGGGGCATTTGTACATATATAAGTGTGCTATTATAAGAAAACTAGTTAGAGTTGTATGTATATATGTATATATATGTAAGTATTTCCCTTAGTTTCTGTAGTGTAGCAATAAATCTTAGTATTACCCCATTTTAAAGTGATCTATTTTGTCTGTGCAAACTCTTCCTAATTAGTAGCAAAATTTATGAGTTGATAACACTGTGCAAAAAGCACAAAGACTGAAACCATGACACAAGTAGACCCGGAGAACGTAATCCAAGTATTAAAAACAGGTAGCTGAGGAGCTCTTTGGGTTATGAATACTGACTTTAACCAACTACTGGAGAACAAGGGCAATTATAAAGTAAATAAAAGAAAAGGTCACACTAACACTTAAAAAAGGGAAGTTAGAATAGCATATGTACTGGCAATGTAATGCTAATCATTGCAGAACAACAGAGGAGATATTTCCTTAATGCCCTAATGGAGGATTCAATAAACAATAAATAAAAGGAGAGTAAAATAATTATCAATTCAATTATTTTCTTTTTGGGAAAAAAATGAGGTGGCCTTTTCACGAAAAGAATAGCTTTCTGTGGCAAGACTGCAATTCTATTTTAAACAGAAAATACGATAGAGTAAAAAGCAGAATTTCCTAAGTATTCTTTGAATATTGATGTAGAAAATGGTGACAAAGATGAAAACTTATTAACTGACATCTAAAAATGCAATTACAAAGAGTCATCATCAAGCAAGTGAGTTTCTTGTGGGGTTAGAAGCATACACCATACTGAGAATACTCTATTTAAAAGTTTGTTAGTGATCTAGGAAATGTTATAACCTCTTCAAGTATAAAATCTCCGAAAGACATAATAACCATGGGAGATACAAAGAATGTAGTAGAAAACTCATTCATACAAAGAAATCCGGTTAATGTAGTTAGTATAGTGCAAAAAGTAGTATGATTTGGTTTTGTTAAATTACCAGGTTTAAATCTCAGAAGGAAGAAAACAGGCCAAATTCGAAGGTTGGAGCACCTGTAAAGCAGTAACTTTGTGAAGGACTCATTGATCCAAAACTAGCTCTCAGTGCAAGGCAACAGCCAAGATAACTTATGCAATCTTCAGATTTGTATACAGTGATCTATCACACAGGAGTACATCCATTATGTTATGCTTGTACTTGACATGTATTCAACAAAAACATGAAGTCCATTGGATGTCCACAATTAAATAAAAATGGTCAGTTGTAAATTCCTGTTAGAGAAGATATTTAGGAATTGGGAAAAAAACCAAAGAAATTTATTACACATTGTTAAATAAAGAGAAAAATTCAGGGACAATTTGAACACAATCTCAAAGCTTCAACACAGAGAAAGGAAGATTAATTGCAATATTTTATTTAATTTAGTAAACATGCCTAGAAGCCATACATTAAAAAATAAATTTACAGTGAAATTAAAAGGATATTTTATCAGAAAAGTTCTTCCTGAGAGACAAATTAAATTATAGCATATTCTCAACTGTTTTTGACCATTTAGAAAAAAAAAAATCCAATCTTAAATTAAAAAATTTCAAAACACAGATTATTTTTGAAAAAAAAAATACTGTGACCTGTGGTATGGGTCACGATAGTCTCTTTTGCCAATCAAATCTATCTATCTACTAATTTCACAGAACATGAAAGAAACTGGTGATAGCAACACTGGTAAGAAATCCAACTCTTGGGTTACAGTGTTTAGAAATTTTGTCAGTAGCCTTTCTCACTCAAAAAGAAAAATCAAAACAATTGAGTGATCTTATTTTGTGTTTTGTGTATATATATATAAAAAAAAATATATATTTAATATTGTAGCATTCACTATGGTCTCTTGGAAAACCAGATCATATTCACACTTGAAAAACAAGTCTGAAGCTTTACACCTAACCAGAAAAGTTACCTCTCAGAGAAATGACATAATTCTTGTACGGCAGAATAGTGTAAACTGGAAGAATGTAAGCCTACAATACCAGACAATCCCAGCCTAGACTGAGAAAAACACAGAGTGCATTGAGTCAGCTTTTTCACAGCTCTGTGATCTTGCAGGGGAATGAAAGATAAAGAGGAGAAAAAGAAGGCATCACTAAAGACAGGGTGTAGGTTTAAAAAACTTTTAAAAAAATAAAATAATTTGCCGGAAACTTACAACTACACTTCAACTACACTTCCACTGCATTTGAGGTCCAAAGCCCAGACAGTCCACTTACCTTTTCCTTTCTAATATGAATGCTTTTTCAATCACCTCCTCCTCTCACCTCCTGCAAGTTAGGGGATTTGCTGCTGTCACAGACTTCACCCCACTTGTGTAATGGCCTCTTCCCCTGGGTTGTACCCATCTTTTCTACTTAAAGCATGCTTTCACTCTTTCACAGCATACTATACACAGCCTAGGACAATTTACTCCTTAGACTTGTTTTTTATTTATATATATAAATAATAAGATAGTTTTTATATATATATATGTTTTTCTAACATGTATTCACCTATACTTGTCCTCATGGAATCATAAGTCTAGCAAGGATTACTGGAGTGTGGTGCATGCTGCTCATGCTGCCTCCTATCCTCAAATGCGGGAGATGCCATAGATTAAGAGCTGGAAAATACTTCTTTACAACTGATTTATTCTATTTCAGTCTCACAGAATTCCAGGATGAGAATGGGATATGATTTGCATTTGGCACCTGATCCTATTATATTTTTCAGTTTGACAACTACAGGTAGGAGCCTTGCTGTGAGAAACCAGACAATATATTAATTCTTTTCAGGGAGTGGAATAAAGATTAATATTTTTAATTTCAATTAAGCCTTTCTGGCTACACAGGATGACTTGTCCCGGAGATGAGCCAGAACAGCATGGAAGGATGCTGCTGGTTCTAAGATTTTAGTTTTCCTGGCTTCAAGGACATGTTTTTAAAGCAACCTTTTGGGATCCACAGCCAAATAAAAATGGCTCTTGTCTCTGCCACTTGTGCTTTTTTCATCTTTCCATGACCCTTTATTACAAGCATCTTGGCTTATACGACAGAACCACAAAACTCTTCCACGTCTCTTTCCCTTCCATCCCTCTCTCTCTCATGGCCATGACCCTTATTCCACAGTCCATTTCCAGCAACACCATTTCCTTCCAGTCTTCTCAAAAGAAGGGGCCACATGAGGATTCATCTTCTTTCATAATCACCTTGGTAATACTTCCCAGCTCCAGCTTGTTCCCTAGTATGGTACATGATTCCTTCTTAGAATTTCCTGGGTAAACATAAAGGCAACTTTCTTGACCCTGTCCCAGTGAATCCAACAAAACCGGGAAATAACTCTTACAAGAAAAGGAGAAGAAAAAAAATCCTTCCAATCCACACAGCCCCTGAAGTAAATCTCACCAAAATTTTTAAGGTGGGGAAAAAGAAAAAATATCAACCTCATGAACAATCTAGTGTGGAAAATTTAGGCTTGAGTAGATTATCAAAATTCAAAATCTGGAAACTAACACTATCACATTTAGTAGCGATAAAGTACCTTCATGACACGTGACATTAATAGAAAACTGACAAAACATGATATTATTAACCTTAATAGAAAACTGACAAAACAAACAGGTAAATAACAATAAAAGATACATACCTTGCTTATAAAATGCATATATTTTTAGTCTCAGGTCTTGTCTGTCGGAAAAACTGTACATGACAACTTACGAAATCTGTTGATATTTTACAGAAAACATAACAGTTTCCCTCCCATGTATAAGGAAAAATTATTTCCACAGCATCTTTATGACAGAATCAGCCCATCATCATTCAATTAAATGCTGGAATTACCAATCAGGACTCCTACCCCCAGCAAGTCATGTAATGGTCAGAAAAGACACCTAATTTTCCTGGATTTGGAAATTTTTAGCTACATATTCATAAACCCTGCTATGATCTTCTTCACTTTGCACAATAAGCGTGATATGAAACATAATACAGTAAGATGATAGAAATCCTGAAAGGAAATAACTTAGAACAGACAACAGGAATTATTTTAATACGATATATAATTAGCTAGCAATATATCATGAGCAGTTTGTTAAAGTTTCTTGACTTGTAGGCACTGCAGACTGCTGCACTGAGATCTATTAAAAACCCCTGCATTTCTGTAGATGCAAAGTGCAAGACCAATGACATGGGTAACAATGTTACTATTAATACCATTAATAATCACATTACCATGCACATCATGAGTCCCAAATTCACACACATGTACATGTCATATGTTCAAAGACCACTGAACATGAGGAATCTCATTTACAGGCTCTCTAAGAAAGGAATGTGCACTTGTGGTAATGACAGTTTGTTGAAACCTGCCACAGAGAGAACTGTAAGCGGTGATGATAGAAATGCTCCTCTCAGAACTTTTCACAACCCTGTGTTCTGTGCCAATCTGCTATTTTTTTATCTGTGCTGCAGTGAAAGCTTTGAATGCACAGACTGCACATAGAATCTATGTGAATGCTCAGGAGCAAATTCTGCCCAGTGACGCAGCATCTTAATGGTGTGGCAACAAGATCAATCTTTTAATTTGCTACAGCCTGAACGGAAACTGAGTCCGAGTAAAAGGTCAGAACAGGCATTTTATATTCTCAGTTAAAGGAGGGGAGGAAAAAAATGTCTTTGAGGAGTAAAGTAAGTAGCTAATGAGACACAGCACTGACAGCTGGAATTTAATAAGTATCCACTTCACAAGGAAAATTGCTCTTAGTAATTAAATACAGGAATCATACAAAGCTTCTGCTTAGAGCTAGACTTCAAAATCCTTCTGTCTGTAGGACTGAAGAGGTTTTACATACCGGGTAATATAAGGGTGAGTTTGCCTGGGAGGCTAGTCCTAAATGAAGAGGGTTAATTGCATAAAATTCACAGTCATGTCAGTGGTAAATAATTCCAAAGGGACTTGTTCAGACAGTAGCCTGGCATTACTGCAAAACAGACCTCAACTAAAAAGACCTGTTATAAAGTCCACCAAAACCTGAGACATATAAAAAGTTTATTGGTCATTGCAGAAATAAAATGCAAACAAGATCTTTTTAGAGGGTCCAAAATTTTTATGCTCCAGGTCTGCAGGACCATAAAACTCTACCTGAGAAAATTTTAAACAATCTTCTAATTAATCGCAAGATTTTATAGCCTCTCACAGGCTGTAAGTAAAACATTAACAAGGTAGGAGGAAGTCCTCTTTATACTAGCCATGATTCCAAACCACGCTGACATATCCCACTAGACAAACCAGATTAGAATGTAACATCAAACAGATAATAATGGATAGTAGCACACAGAATTGTGTTGCATTGAGAGGATTGCATTCCCATAAATGAAGGTATAAGTCTCTAAATTACTGGAAGCATCTGAGAGACCAGAGTCTGACTGGTTTTCTGTAATTTGACACATCACCATCAAAATATGACCATGTAATATATCCTTAAATAATAAAACTCTTATCCCTGAAAAGACATCTTAATCATCACTGAATCAACAGTACAACTGAACACTGTTGGTATCACAAAACCCCCCCCAGTTCAAGTATCTAGATGGTTGAATATCTTCACCAACTAAATCCAATAGATTTGCATTTACTCAGGAATGCATAACGCAACCACACAGTTGTATTTACTTCAGTGTAAAAGAGCACTGACTCTGCAATATGTTTTAACCTACCTCATAGTACATAGGCCCATCCTTAACCTTTTTTCCCTTTTGACTCCCACATTCTGTGATCTGCAAGTAAATAAAGCATTCTACTGTGAAAAGATTTTATGTTTACACAGATTATTTTGCTCATTTTTCCATTTTGCAAACACTACACTTACACTCCAAAACAGTGAAGAATCATCTTATGGTAACCCTGCACCTTAGGGCAGGAGTTTTTGTGACTGGCACCTTGAAGTCTGTAACAAAACTTCATTGCATCCCTTCATTACAGGGAGCAGAGCAGCTTATACAGTTAGCTTTTCTTTCCCAATTTTTAACTCCTATGAATTAGGGCAATGAAGCTGGTAAAAGGTGTAGAGACTAAGTCATTTGAGAAGTGGTTGAGGGAGCTGAAGAAATCCTTTTCTCAGGGAAGACCTTACTGCTCTCTGTAGCTACCTGAAAGGAGGTTTTAGCACCATGGAGGTTGGCCTCTTCTCCCAGGTAACCAGTGACAGAACAAGAGGAAATGGCCTCAAGTTGTGCCAGGGGAGGTTTGGGTTGGACATCAGGAAGAATGTCTTCACTGAAAGGGTGTCAAGCATTGGAACGGGCTGCCCAGGCATACAGTGGAGTCCCCATCCCTGGAGGTGTTCAAGAAACGACTGGATGTGGCACTCAGTGCCATTGCCTAGCTGGCGTGGTGGTGTTTGGTCAAAGGCTGGACTCGATGACCCTGGAGGTCTTTTCCAACCTTAATGATTCTGTGAATTAGTGTAATTTTTGAAACTTCCACAGAGTGATTTGTCGTTACCAAAGAAGGCAGTACCTAGAAGTGAGATCTACAGTTTGGTTTGTTATTAAAAGTTTCTTTCTTGGAATACCTGTCTGAAAATGTCTTCATGGGTTATTACGCTGAAGAGCTTTCGCTGAGGCACCCGCACAGCCATAGACAGGGCCTGAGTGTGGATTTCATCCTCAATCTTGGTCCCAACAACGAAAGCGATGCTAGGCTTCCAGTCATTCTACGTTCCAAATAAAAAATTTCAGGCATTAAAACTCAAGCAAAAAAAAGTGCTTCTCTGTAATTTCAAAGAGCAATCCTGCAGAGATGGCTTTATGTCTCTTTAAGACATATTAAACATCAATGTATTAATCACACTGAAATAAACTTATACAACCCGAAAAAGCACATACTACTTTGTCCCAATTCTTTCTGCCATCAGGTGGCAGCATTATGCTATGGAAAACACAAATGCCTACAAACAGCCTCTACAAACCTCCCCCCAGGAACATGCTGCTTTAGCATCACACAAAGATGCAATAGCTTTTAAATGGCATTTGCAGATTTGACAGCTTAGTTAGCAAACAAGAAGTGAATTTTGAATATATGTAGTATTGTGATTATTTGCTGTAAAAAAATAAAAAAATTTCAGCTCCTTCATCCTGGGAATTAAATAATACCCAGATACTACCTTCTCAAAATTGCAGCATTATTTGTATATTCTATGAGGGTATAGTTATGTGCAGAACTGTTGCTACATGGTTCCACTAAGTATACTGAACCAAGAAAAATTACTTCTCAATGGCAAGCTGTATTTCACTACAATACTGACAAATGAAAAACACTAACAGCTTCCAAATATTTGCAGTAATATACACATATTTTAATGGAAAGAAATACGTTTTCAGCATTAAAGAAATGTGGAACAAGAGAAGATGGGAATGTGTTATTTAGCGATATACATACACAAAAGCTTCAAAATCATGTCATTTAAACAACTTTTGATGGTTAGTCTTCATTCACATTTCTGCTTTAACATACTGGAATGCCTTTCACAAAATGAATAACTATCATCAGCACATCTATGTCTTGCTCCAGAGTATTCTTTATTGGCATCAGTGGTGGCTGAACCATAAGCACTTCTAATGGTTGTGCTGTACACTCTTCATGAATCACAAAATTTATTTTTTTTTCAATGCATATCTGCATATGTAAACTGCAAGGTTATCAATACAGCTGCATAAAGGTAAACATGGAAAGGGCTTCAGTCAGAGCAAGGCAGCCCCAGGACAAGGTTAAGCAGTCACACACCAGTCCACTGTGCATCATAGCAAAGAAAGATTTTACGGACAAATTTAAGAGAGGGTGGTAACTTCAGGATATCGATGAAAATATTTTTGTATATTATGTACAAAGTCCTTGTGGAAAAGAGGAACAAAACCTGAGTTTACAGTGAAGTGAGGAAAAGGATCATTCTAAGAAAAAAAGATAAAAATGGTAAAAGAAAATACTTTTTCCAGTTTTACCATACCCTTCCTCACTTGTTCCTTTTCTTAGCGGAAAAAAACCCTATCTAAATATTTGCAATCTGAGCAACTGATGGTTTGGGAGGGAAGCAAGCCACAGTTGACATAAATTTCAAACAAGTATATAGTTGCATGGTGGGAAACAGTTTGTTGACTCTTATGGTAACAAAGTAACATCACATGAGTATGGTATGATTTGATTATACGTACATGTTCCATTTTTTTAACCACAGAATATTCAGAGAAATAAAAAAAGACAGAAAGATCACCCGGGTTACCAAGTGAAACTGCAAGTGGCTACAATCAGTTAACTCATCTAAAAGGGCTCCTACAACTCCATACACCATGAACTTCCTTGATGTTTTATTGTAGCACAAAATGAACCCCAAGTTTTTAAAATTACACAGTGCTGGAGAGTGCAAGAACATCACTGATGCTCTAGGAGCATGCAAACACCATAGAATTTATGAGAGGAGAGTGCCCAGCTGACCTGGGGCAGCAGGCACTGTTTAATGGAGAGGTCGAAGCAGCAATGGCCCATGTGAGGGCCTAAAGTCGAAAGATAGCTACCAGCGCACAGCACTACAAAAGAGCTCTGGATAGTCCAATATTGGATAGTCCAATACTATCATCAAAGTTGTCATTGTATAGTCGCCAAGAGTTGGACAGAAAAACTTTACCTTTCTTTGAATAGAGAGGATTTAGGTGCAAATGCATAATTGTCTAGGCTCTCAGAACTGAGATTGAAATGCCCTCATATGGCAGTATCCTGGTGCTCCCAGGACTCACCAGCAGAGAGGGAGTCTCTAGAACAACCACCCACCTGTGACACGAGCTAATGGAGGAACTGATATCACTACACTGTCCACTGCAGTAAGGACCACTAAGGGGAACAAAGTCCCAGTCAGTCTCATAGATGGTGACAGCACAAGAACATCAGGAGTCAGGAACGTCAGGTTCTACTCAGGATGCTAGGGTAAGCATGGTTCAGCAGCAATACAGAGTCCACTCCCACAACTTCCTGCTGTTCTTCAGATATGCAAAGAAATCTCCATCAGATAAAGTCCTAAAACCTCTGCCTTAGGCCTTCTTCAGTTCCTCCTTAAAACTGGTATCTTGGTGCTCACAAATTAAACCTGCTTAGCGTTGATCAATATCACCCCGCAACAAAGTCTCTGGAACCTGTCTTCCCTATAGTCCTGTCTCTTCCTGATTTTTCCACCCCTTGGCCACAGCTGTCCCCAGGTAATTCCTCCTTCCACTTCCACTCTCTTGCTCCTCATCTGAGTTCCACCACTTCTCTTAAAGCTTATCACACTTGTGACTTACTCCCCTAGCTCTCACCCTCTGTCTCCTTGTCCAGCTTGTCTCTAGCTTTTTCCATCCTCAGATTCCTCCCCCCGCCCCCCACCCAAATCCTGATTCTCTAGTCCCTATAATAATTCCCAGGCACTCTCATAATTATGGTGGAGCAATGAGACTCTTCTTCACAAAAGCACTGTTAAAGCCTTTGCAAGAGGAAAGAAAATTTTCCTGATTTCCACTGTGGTGCCCACCTTCACAGCAGCCTGCGACAAAGCACCAAAGCAAAACATCTGGGTAAGTCCTGTTTGTGCAAAATGAATTTTACAGAAAAAAATTAGGAATTAGCTAAACAAAATTAGCCAACCCAAAATTTTTGTTATCGAAACAGAAATTATCCTTCAGCGTGCCCCATTTTCTCCCCTCTGTAAACGCTTTGCTTCAAAGAAACAAGCTAATAAAGCTTCTTCACAGAACAGCTATGAGAATATTTATAGCATATGCAAAACACTGGCTAATATATTAAAAGTAAAACACATGGAATGAGCCTCTACAAGATATCTGATCTGGTAGTGAAAATTACAACCCCAATTTACTTAATTCTACAGAAGTATATGCAGCTGGACCTTTTGCGAAAAAATTTAAACATTATTAGAAACGGACTATACCTCCCAAGTGCAAAATGAAGAAAAAAAATTGCTTTTCAAAAAAAAAGTGCAATACCTGGGAATTAAAGCTAGATAAATATCAGAAATAGCTACACACACTTAAAAGGGAATAATGATCCAGGCTTCCCAGACTCATTATTAGCATGCCATCTATTTCTAGACTGACCAATACTGAAGCCCTTAAAGACCATTTTTCAGAAAAGCTGCACACTGAGAACAGCAACTGAAGTCAGAAAGAATAGTGAATGTGCAGTGTTAGTATATAGTTTAAGGTGTTTAATTGATTATACTCTATTTTGACTTTAAAAATTAATATTTTTGCAATACTGCCTTTATATGATCAATCCTGTAACAGTGCCCATAATATTCAAGGCACTGAAAGGATAGAGAAGAAACAGACCCTGCTTCTACAGCTCACCACCTAAAATCACAACATAAAAATGAGAAGGAAAAGTAGTAAAATGTATATGGTTACTTTAAAAATATTTTCTCCCTCAATATACAACTGCTCCTCTACTTAGTTTAATTCTTTCAAATGTTATTGTAGAAGCGAGACCTAAGAAAGGATCTGAAAGAGGATAGATTAGTGACCCTAAGGCTACCTCAAATGAGGTTCCTAGCCTAAAGAACTGGATAGAGAAAACCATAAAAAATAACTACTGGAAAAGCATGGAAACAGTCTAGAGGGGCTGCCACTGAGAATATAACAAGCACTACAAAGTGTGAACAAAGAAGACCAAAATGCAGGCAGTAGATATCCCACAGAATCAACAATACTGAATCAAATTTGAATAAAAAAAAATTGAAGCTGGAAATGTGACATTGGTAACTGAATACTCCTTAAACAACCTGAAACAAGCTCCAATTAAGGGGAGGCCAGATCGCTTTCACTGGAAAACATCCAGTGACAATCATTGTCACAAATGACATTGTCCTCCTGGTTTTAAAACTCTTGGCCATGTCAAGAATTGAAATGCACCAGTGTCTCTCTCAGTGTTAGAAATAACCATCTATGTGGGAAACTTCAATGTCCCTCAGTTGAAGAGGCTCCAAGCCTAGCAAGATCCACCTACCTCTGAAAGCTCCATGTAAGTATCTAGCAGTTTTGCAAAATCCTTGTTTTCACAAAACACAGAAGGTGTCTTATATTCTCCTGATTTTGAATTTGTTCTCAAGCCTCCACTGTATTCCTGTGTAATGTGATTTTTTCAAACTGTTAAAACCCAATACACATACCCTCCATATCTTATTTATCACAGTAGCATTTGAATAGCATAGGTATGTTAAGAAAATCTCTAACTTCAATTCACATTGAAGAAAAAAGCAGATGTAACACACCTTTTTTTTCCTTTTTAAACATATCTTGTTTTTTCTGCTTCATTGCCTAGACACAAAAGGGCAGCTGTTCTAGTGAAGACATTTGAACAAGTCAAGCATATTGTTTGTTTTTGCAGTACCAGTTTCTAGATCTCTTTGGCCAGGAAAAGCATCAAGCACCCACCTCCTACATTTCCAGGAAATCTGAGTATCTGTCATTTTGCATTGCCACTTATTCTTGTGGTATATAATGTTGTGGCGTTTGCTGGGGTTTTTTGTTTTGTTTTGTTTTGTTTTGTTTTTTTAAGGGGGGGGAAGGAGGAGTGTTTGTCTTGTTGTTTGTTTGTTTTCCTTAGGACAACAATTACTAGGTTCATTTCACTACAGCAGAATTTTAAATTTGCCTGTAGTGGCTGAGGAGAAACGTTTGAAAACTCGAACTCCAAACATCTGAGCACCAAACAGAAGAGTTCTTTAATGTCCTGATTTTTACATAATACTTCAGAATCAATGAAATTTATTAGTGATTTATGAACAATCAGAGCAATAATAACTCTAGCATTCTTTACTTTCAACAATGAGGGAGCTTGTAAATCAGGAAATACTGCTGGAATTACTGGGAAAGGTTGCTTATTGTCAGTTTTGTAGTCCTAACATAGTGACTGTGTAGGACATCAGTGCTAAGAAGTCTGCAAGTCCACTTTCGTTGTCTGCTAAGTGACACACCCATTTTACTAATGGTTTCTGTTTTTAAGGGCCTGAGCTTTTTCTATATAACCTGGGCAGGTTAGAGAATATCAAAGCTCAACGGAGTATTAATTTTTCTCCAAAGAGGAAGCAGTATGAATAACAATCAAAAGTGGTGCGATCCTATTCAGAACATTTTTAATGGTTTCACAAGTTTTAACTTCAGTTCAATTTTCAGGCCCTGGAATGCCAATAAAAAGGGAGAAACCACACAGATGGAAAGTCAGCACAGAATATGGCTTCCAGTTGCTATGGTATTAATAAGAACAAATAATAGGTGACAGTTATTTCAATTAAGGGCTTATTTGCCCAGAGCTTACTTTTCACTTAGCAAATATCACCCTTCAGCTACTTAACACATGCAAAGTTTAAAACTACCCAAGAATCTTAATTTATATTTTGTAATTTAATTCTGTAATGAACCCAATTAAAATAGATGATAAATATCTGAAGGCAAATAAAGTTTGCAGCTCCATGTTCTTCTGCATTGCATATTAGAAACAAGAAAGATGTATATAAACTATAATGTAAGGCTCTGGAAAATCCTTATTTCCTCTGTACATGTTTTTATGTTGTGTGTTTGCCAGTTTTCACAGCGCATTTAGTAGAAGTAATTATTTGGTTAGTAAATACCATTTAAATCATATTTTACTTAGCATACCCCGTCCATAAAAGTCTTAACAGCACTGGTAAAATGACTCTTTTTCATAGATGGAACTAATAAAATAGTGTAAGTCATAAACACACATTAAAATGTGAAATTTCATCACTCAGTCTATCTGGTACAATTTAAAAACAGTTCTAGTAAATTTCCTTTGACTCCACTAAAGGGAAAGAATATTTTCTAAAGTGACGCAAGTAAAAGATTTAAACATCTTTTACATATGAACTGTGAGGAGGGGTATTTGTTTACTTGATAGGAGTTCCTGTCACCTCCCAAATAATTTCAGATTCATGTGGTATATCACATACAACATTGAGGATGAGTAAGAAATGAGTTGTGCACACTTTGTCTGGTGAAATCTACAATTCACATTGCTAAGCACTCTTTTACGGGATTCTTTTATATATTCAAGTTTAAACCTTTTATGCTATACGATTAGTGGGGTAGGGTGGGCAGGGGGAGGAATAGTGTGGTTGGACTATTTGCAGAATGAGATTTGATTTTTAAAAATCATGTTTATCCTTTAATAAAAACCCCTATGTGATTAAGTAGTTAAGGCATTCAATGCCCTCCGTGTTCAAGAGGAAGAAATTAAATTTGGCAGCAGAGTCATACTTGTGTCAAAGATGTGCTTTTACAGAGCACATTTATTTACATTATGTACACCCACATTCTGCCACGCTTGATGAATCTTGATTCATACATGTCCAGAAGAGATTTGTTGGCATTGGACACTTTTGCATCGAATATGCTCTTGCCCGTGACTATAAGAGCTGAACAAGAATATTCCTGCAGTAAGAAAATTTCAGTGGCTGCCCAGCACCTCAGAAGCCTGAGTTTAAGCTGACTGCAGCAAGGAGACAGTTTTTCCCATGTTCCCAAGGCTCTGCCTGTGAAAAGCAACACAGAGAAAGTGAAATTACCTGAACTGGGACAGAAAGTAGTTAGACAATATCAGAACCATGGAAAGAAGGAATCTTTATTCAGCCCCCATGGGTATAGGCATTACGATAATCTTTAATTAGGTGATCACATACTTTTTCCTACAAAATTCTTGCCCCATTCAGTGAACATTCAACATTTTTTTTCCATCTACCTCAATGTGTGGTCCTGAATAATAACAATTTTGACATTTCCTAAATTTTGAGCATTTTATTTCCTACCTTTAAAAATACTTCAATATAATGGTTTGCATTTAAGAAATGTAATAAATTACATGTAGAGGCAGCAGACTATACAAAGCACTTTGTTCAGGGAATTCACTGCACAATATCCACAACCACAATAAACACCACCATAAAAAAAATAAATCACTAATTGGCACCTTGCTATTAAGCGTGGGAGAAAGGTCAGAAACTTGGTAACTGATGGAGATTGAACCTCCAACCCATTCTTATGCTTCAGGGAGGTTCTCCTAGGGTTGGGACAAGCAAGAAAGGGCTCAAGAGCCTTTGAACTTTACTGAAAAATCTACGTTCTAGGGAAAAATGGGAAACGAGTGCCTACCTGAATAACTTACTTCAAAAAGTGATCTTGTTTGGCTAAACTTGTACTATATGGTTACTACCAAATAAAAGTAAGTAAATTTTGAAACGATTTCTGGACATCTGTAGCATTTTTGGGAAAACCAATTAGCCTGTTTAAAAGCCTCCTTCTGAATTCAGAGTTCCTCATATTTAACAGAGCTGCTAGCATATTAAAAGGAAAAAAACCCCGAAAATACAAACCCACAGCAACTGAAACAAAAATCTGCTTCACGTTTTTAATAGGGCACAACAGGAATCCACAAAACAAGAAAGCCACGGAAGCAATTTGTCTCACTTGTAGAAGCAGTGCTAAATAAACACATGTGAGATAAATATTATTGTTTGCTAAAATACCACCCTATTTTGAAAACAAATTCTCCCTTGCAAGTCAAGATTTATGAGAATTACATTGCTTACACAGAACCTGGAAACCTAAATATGCCTTTAGAACCTCGCACTCTGTAAAAGAAAGAAAAATAAAAATAATTAAAAAAAAGTGTCTTTTAGCTGCACACACTCAGGCAGGAAAATTACAGCCTCACATTTTCAACGCTACAGTTAATGCTGTGTCAGCACCTCCATCAAACCTCGTTGTTCAGCAGTTTATAAAAAGTTCACTCCGAGCCGAAACTTGGCACCCAGAGCCGAGAAAGGAAAGTGCCGAAGAGAAGCAAATAAACCCGCTGT